>JAVJIF010034578.1:0-27351 GCA_038442645.1 Agave tequilana
TAAGTATATATCTAGCATTAAAGATGAACAATATAAGCATGCAAGATATAAACAAGTAAGAGATAGAGAGAGCAATCGCAAACACGGGAGATTTGTTTCGAGGTTCGAGCACACTTGCTCTACGTCCCCGCCTTCAACACTATGAAGGATTTCCACTATAAACCGATCCCACTGGATCACTCGGTGCCGCAACACCTACAAGGCGAGTTCATACTTGAACTCCTTGGACTCTCTAGTCCCCTTCACTCGTTCCCCGCAAGAACTACACACCGCAAGCCCACAAGCTCGCGGAGGCCGCATCTCAAACAAAGAGTTCACACCGAACTCGAAACACCGCGAACCCGCAAGTCCGCCTCCTCAAAGTACAAAGATGGAACTTTGGTGATCACAACACTTTGATCACCTAAATCCTCCTCTCACAACAAATATCCCTATAGGTAGATATAGCAATGGATAGCTCAAGTTGTTTGTGTGAGAACACTAGGATTGAAATGGTGGAGGAAAACTCAAGAAAATCACTTTTAAAAACTTTTGATAAACTCTCCTTTTGAATGGAAGTATTTGGCTCTAAAACAAGTGGAGAAAACATCTTAAAAGAGTAGGAAAAACTGGCTTAAAACTCTCCAAAATCTTAATTAAAACAGCCCCCAAAAGCCCCATTTTATAGGGCTAGAAAAAACTAGCCGTTGGGGAGCCAGAATGACCTGTCGGTCGACCGCCCGGTCGACCGGCCAACGGTCAGATTTCTGACCGTTGAGCGAGCGGTCGACCGGCCGGTCGACCGTGGCAAGGATACAGAGAGCTAAGCTCTCTGCTGGTCGACCGCCCGGTCGACCAGGGCCTTTTCCAGAGAGCAGCTACTCTCTGGCGGTCGATCGTGCGGTCGACCGCCCATCACTTCTGTGCACGTCGGTCAACTGCCAGAGCCTGACAGGCCATTTTTAGGGATTTAAAAGTTGGCTTTTTCTCTAAAATAAAATCCCATAAATTCACGAAAAATCTACAAAAATAGGTTCAATATTATACTTTGATAATCAAACATGTTTGAGCAAAATCAAGACATGTTACAAACAATTTGAACTATTTTTGTAACTTAAAAATTTTGGCTAAAAACAAAAACTGTATTTTTTCCAAATAGATTTTTCCAAAACTTCTCTAAATACAAAAACAGATATTTTAAACTCTTTTAAAGCATAGAGTGTATGGATAAGATCCACTACACATAAATGATGAAATATCTATATTTTTGACAATAAGTACTAAAACGGTTTTGGTTAAAAACACATGTATATATGAAGTCCAAAAAATCAAACCGGTATTCTTGTCAAAATGAAAGTCTTTTGTATTTTTCCAAACTAAAAATTCTTTTATAAAAACACATCTAAATCAAGAGTGTGTGTGTGTAAGATATCTTAAGCAATCTACCAACTATTCTATCCTTTACATTTTATCTAAAAATAAAATCTTAACAAAACAACCTAGACTCAAGTCTTGATCTTGAAGATCTTCACATGAAGTCTTCACATCTTCTTGACTTGGTCCAAACTTGATCCAACGAGCTAGACTCCTCTTGAGTACTTGATGTGGTCTTGATGCACAAGCTCTTGAATCAACCATGCTAGCTCCAAAACTTGACTTTAAATCCTTTGTTGAAGCTAAACACAACTAAGATCTTGATCATGAATCTGAGACTAATTAAACACAAGATCATTAGTACTATAACTACATGATTTGATCATCATCAAAACTAGAGTGATGGGCCTTTGGGCCAACACAAAGTTATTTAAATATCATGTTTTTGTATTTACATGAGTTTTAAAAAAATCAGATTTTCATTTCAAAAATTCTATTTTTAGAAAATACAGAATTTGGTTTAAGGCAAAATTTTCAAGTCACAAAATGGCTCAAAATATTTGTAACATAATTTGATTTTTACTCAAACATGTTTGTATTTCAAAGATATAACATGAACTGATTTTTGTGAAATTTATATGTTTTATGTGATTTAATTGATAATAAAAACCCAAAATTTTAAGACCTGATTTAGCTGGACGGGCTGACTGCCGTCGACCGGGCCGGTCGACCGACTTGCACAGAATGTGCATGCAGCCAGGCTGATGGGCCGGTTGACCGGAACGGTCGACTGCCAGAGAGCCTCTGCTCTCTAAAAATGGCCCTGGTCGACCGGCAGAGAGCTCTGCTCTCTGTATCAGCTCGGTCGACCGGGCAGTCGATCGGCAAGAGAGCCTTTGCTATCTGAATCTAGTCCCGGTCGACCGGGTGGTCGACCGGTAGGCGCAACGGTCAAAATTTGACCGTTGGCCGGTCGACCGCCGTTCGACCGGAAGGGCAAACTGGCCCTTTTCAGCTGCTAACGGGCAGATTTCCAAATGGGCTATAAATACCCCATTTGAGTTGGTTTTTCAAAAAGAATTTCAAGAGCTAAATTTCTCTCATTTACAAGTGTTTTAATACAAGTTTTCAAAAGAGTTTTTAAGCAAAAGGATTCATCTTTATTTGTTTTTCAAGGTTTGAAAAATCAAAGAAAATAGAGATTTGGGATATTTGTCTTGTTCTTCATTTCTATCAAATTCAAGTTGTTTTCCCAAGTATTTTTTTTTGTGTTTTTATTTTTCAAACTCTTTATTTCTCACACTTGAGCTTATCATTCTATCCTATCTATTAGGATCTTTGTTTAGTGAGAAAGATTTGGTTTGTGGTTGAGATAGACCACCAAGTTGTAAACCTTCCATTAATTGTGATATCCCTCTAGTGAGAGGTGATTGTTTTTTATCCCTCAAGTGTGAGGTGATAGTGAAGTGGTATTTGGCTGCCTCTAGTGAGAGGTGGAGATTGTGTTAGAATCCCTCAAGTGTGAGGTGATTGTTGTTTGTGTGGCTAAGTGTCTATCCCTCTAAGTGTATAGGTGATTTGTTTATGCCTTGCCTCTAGTGAGCGGTTGTATTGGTTGAGAGAGGAGTTGTGTACTCCTGATCGTATTTACCCAAATCCTCAGTGGAGGTTCCCTGTGTGGGAAGTCCTGTGTGGACGTTTAGTGAAAATCTTTCTATGTGAATGCAGGGACGTAGAGCTATGTGCTCGAAACTCGAAACATATCTCGGTGTTTGTGTTTGATCCACTTTCTCTAACTCTCTCTCTCTCTCTTACATTGTGCATTGCATCATATTGTAGGTTCACCTAGAGGGGGGTGAATAGGTGATGGCTAATCTAATGGTCACTTAATGCCAATAATGCAAATAATGCGAAAGCTAAAACTAATTATGACCAAATTAAAACTTTTACACTAAACACTATGTATAACACAAGAGTATTGCCGAATTCCCCGTGAAGGGCTCTGGACAAACTCCTCTAGATTCCCCTTGAATGGGTTGAGGTGCCGCGATGGCTCTCTTGGTTGAATACAAGTGTTAGCAACAATCCCAAGCAAGTATATCAATATGAGCACAAATGAATATCTAGCATATAAAGATGAGCACAATAAAAGTATGCAAGATATAAAAGAGACAAAAGAGAGAGAGAGAGTGAGCAATCGCAAACACAAGGGTATGTTTCGAGGTTCGAGCACACTTGCTCTACATCCCCGCCTTCGACACACGAAGGATTTCCACTATGCAAGATCCCAATGGATCTCTCCTCGGTGCCGCAACACCTACAAGCCCTCGGACTCTCTAGTCCCTTACACACCGCAAGCCCACCGGCTCGCCGAGGCCGCACCTCAATCACGAGTTCACACCCGAACCCGAAAACACCAAGTCCTCACTAGGACCCAAACAATCACGAGCACACTTGCCCGTCTCCTCAAGGAACAAAGAAAAGATCTTTGGTGATCACAACACTTTGATCACCTAAAGTACTCTCACTACAACACACCTATAGGATGTATAATCAATGGTTGCTCAAGTGTGGTGTGAGAAAACAAGGATGTGAAAGGTGGAGGAAAACTCAAAGACTTTCTTTTAACACTCTTGATAAAACTTCCCTTTAAATAGGAAATATTTGCTCTCAATTTTGTGGAGAAAACCCTTTTAAAAGTCTGGGAAAAACTGGCTCTAAGAGACTCCAAAATCTTGTAGCAAAACAATGACAAGACCCCCAATTTATAGGCTGCCAGAAAACTAGCCGTTGGGATCTGTCAGAACAGCCGGTCGACCGGCCCGGTCGACCGCCAACGGTCGGATTTCTGACCGTTGGAGCCACGGTCGACCGGTGCGGTCGGCCGAACTTTCCAGAGAGCACTACTCTCTGGAGCGGTCGACCGGCACGGTCGACCGTCCACCAGTACACAAAGGCGTGCACGTTTGTGCACGTCGGTCGACCGGTCCGGTCGGCCGACTCCTGTATTAGTCGACTATTAAAGGTCACTAGTCGACTTATACGAAGCCTGAAATAGTTTTCTGGGATATAAAACATGATCTTTTTGGTTGAAATAAAATCCCATAAAATACTTAAAAATCTACAAAAATAGTTGTACCAATATACTTTGATATACAAATGCTTGCACAAAATCAAGGCATGTTATAAAGATTGGACTATTTTTGTAACTTAGAATATTTGGCCCATGATAAAAACTGTTTTTTCCAAAAACATATTTTTCCAAAACATGTTTTTCCAAATCTTCATCAAATACAAAAACAAGATATGCTTTTAAGACATAGTGTGTATGGATATGATCCACTACACAATCAAGATGAAATATCTATGTTTTTGTCATTAAAGCTCTAAATATGATTTTGGGTTAACATATGCAAATGAAATACCAAAAATCACTTGAAATACTATTTTGGTTTTTGGTTAAAATCTTTTATGAAAACAAACTAAATCAAGAGTGTGTGTGCATGGTATACTTGAGCAATCCACCAACTATCTATCCTTTACATTTTTAACTAAAACAAAAAACAAAATCTTATACCTAGACACAAGTCTTCATCTTCTTGAAGTCTTCACTTGAAGGCTTCTCATCTTCTTGACTTGGTCCAAGCTTGATCCAAAAGCTCCTTGGATCACACCGTGCTAGCTTCAAATCTTGACATTTTATCCTTTGTTGAGCTATGCACATACTAAGATCTTGATAATGAATCTGTCACTAATTAAACACAAGATCATTAGTAAACATAACTTCATGAGTTGATCATCATCAAAACTAGGGTGATAGACCTTTGAGCCAACAATCTCCCCCTTTTTGATGATGACAAAACTCATGGAGTTATATATGCATGGATTAAAGTAAAGCTCAAAGAAGGTCCCCCTTAACTCATGCATACACAAATAATAAATATATGCAATGAAGCTCATGAACATGTATGCAAATGATGGAGATGAAACAAAGTAAATCTTTTTCTCCTATTTACAAAACAAAACTTATATGCATAAATACATGGAAGACAACTACTTCTCTCCCCCTTAAGCAATGAAAACATGCATATAAACTCAAATACTTCTCCCCCTTTTTGTTAATCATCAACAAAGGGTTTAAAGTAAAAAACAATCAAACAAATTTTTCTCCCCCTTTTTGTCAAAACAAAAGATCAATAAGGGGTCAAATCAACATATCACAAAATTTTTTTTTATTAATTTTAAAATTTTTTTTAAAGGTATCAGAGCTCTTGTAAAACAATCAAATTTTTAAAGATACCAAATTGAAAATAATCATTTTTGTAAGCATATAGATACCAATTGACATTTAACAAATATGAAGTTGAAGCATTTTGATATCAATGGTAAACATAATGATCCAAAAATTTTTATTTTTCATCATAAACT
Source organism: Agave tequilana (assembly GCA_038442645.1). Taxonomy (NCBI): domain Eukaryota; kingdom Viridiplantae; phylum Streptophyta; class Magnoliopsida; order Asparagales; family Asparagaceae; genus Agave; species Agave tequilana. Next base: position 5,782 of record JAVJIF010034578.1, read on the forward strand.
TGTGCTTTTAAAATGTGAACCAATTGAAAGTTAAGCACATGAAAATCATATATATGTATGAGAAATGAGTATACCAAGTGAATTGAAACATACATATATATAAGAAACAAAATATGAGTATATACAAAATAAGTTCATATTGATACCAATTGAAACGATTCAATGATACCAATTGACATAACATAAAATCAAGTGTATATCTCATAACCTACCACCCTTCATATGCACAAGGTAAAAGATTTTCAATGAAGCATACGAGGCATAATCGCCCATCCATCCTCCCATTGATGGTAGGGTTTTTCAAAATAGATTTGAAAATAAGCTTAGTTTGAAAACTCTACCAAATGAAGAATTTGCACTAAAAAATGTTTTAAAACTAGTAAGGAATCCTTCAAGTAAGGAATAAAGCAAAAATATTTTTCATGAAACACAAGTAAATCACATGGCACTAAAAAATACTCTAATATCCATGAAGTTCATAAAATTTTCAAAAGAGGTGAGTGCACTAGTGTTATGTGGAACATGGTATCATGAAAATGTCAATAAAGCTCAATATTTCTTTAAATAAGAAAACATGAAAATCATCACAAATTTTTATTAAAAAATATATATTTCAAGATATATGTATGTTTTGACAACACAATAAGTATACATACATATCTCTTAAACACAATTGAGTCTATATAAATAGATTTGCATTAAAGGCAAATGACTCAAGAGGTATACATGTATATCTTAAAGTTTGGCAAAATACACATATACATGAAATGAAAACACATGTTCATAAATCAAATTCAAAAAGTGGGAATACAAGTTTAAAAATGTATATATCATCAAAACCAAGCAATACAGCACATTTCATGGGTTCAAATAAGCATTCAAGCACAAATATAAATAGATTTATTTGTGGCCCACGATATGTACAAGTATAAATCCTAGTGTTGACAAAACTAACATATAAACTAATATTCAAATCATGAAGCATCAATTTTGAGAAAATAGAATCATATGTCAATCAAAAAAAATTATTTGAAGAATAAATAACTAGTATAAATTGTTTTTGGAAAACTAGTTAAAGATCCTTCAAATATATCAAATCTTGTGTTTTTCACAAAACATAATTAGATACACAAACATTGAAGCACTCATGGTCTATAAGGCTCAAAAATAATTTTAAAACAGAGTGTGAGTGTTAAACGATCATGTAACTAGTATTTTTATGAAAATAGTCAATGAAGCTCATAAGTCACATTTTTTAACAAGAACACGAAAAATCATTTTTCATTAAAACACTAATCATCATGGTATATGTATGATTAATCCAATCCTAATAATACACATACATATCCCAAATATTAAAAAAGTCTATTATGATGTTTGCATGAAGGCAAGAGACTCACGGGTATACATGTATATTTATTAGATTTGAATTTAAAATACATATACATGAAGTAAAGCATAAAAATTGGCAAAGCATGTATAAATGAGAATCATCAAAACTAGTCTATACATATGCATATAGTGGGTACAAATGAGCATGAAGAGTGAATGTATATGAATCAATTTGATACTCACTAAGTGTACATGTATAAAAGCAAGTTTGACACATTCTACATCTAAGCATGTAAATACCACATGAAGCACACAAATCATAAAATATGAACATGCTATGAATATTATGAATGAACAAGCATGAACATAAAAAGTAGGAGTTTAGAAATTGTTACCACTCCAAAGCTCCAAATATGGTGGTCTTTCCACCAAAGCTCCTTGATAGCGATGCATCCAAAGTATGTCCATCAAGTCTATTGCATCCACTACCAAGGCACCAATCCTCTCACGTCTTGTGAGAGCCCTCACCTACATTAAAAGCAAATGGTGGGGGTTTTGGTACCCATATTTTCTTGGGTCCACGGGGGTTAGTCTTATGTTGAGGAACCCAAAAATTTTATTCTTAGCAAAATTAAAATGATCTAATCTATCATAACAATATTTTGCTAAATGGCCTTTGCGGCCACAATGTGTACATACGTACACCTTAGTATGCTTATGTGTAGGAGTGTGATCATGTTGTGCAACATAAGCATGATGATGTGCATGAATGAATGGAGTTTGTTTCTTTGAAAACAAAGACCCCCATTTAGTATGATTGAATGCACATGTGCTCAAATTAGAGCTCAAACTATCTATTTTATTTTTCAACATGTTTATCTCTTATTGGTGGGCATGTAAAGCATGATGAGATAATGAATCATTTTTCTTTTTCTTTTTAGAAACAAATTCTTTTTCCTTTTCAACAAATTTTCTTTTCAAAGTAATGTTTTCTTGAAAAACAACTTCTTTTTGTTTTTCCACCAAATCAATTTTATTTTTCAAAGACATATTTCCTTCACATAGATCATTCAATTTTGACATGAGGGAAACATTTTCATTTTTCAAAAACTCATTTTCTTTTTCTAAGCATGCCATTTTATTTTCTAATGAATCCTTTTCATTAAGCATGGCATCAAAATTCTTTTTCAAATTTTTGTTCTCTTTTTCTAAACATGCAATGTTAGATTTAAATGAATCTTGTTTCTATATGCATGCAAGCAATGTTCTTTTCAAATTTTTATTTTCTTTCTTAAGCATGTCATATTTTTCAAGAATTGTTTGGCAAAATGAAGTGAGCTCATCATATGACATGTCCTCATCATCGGATTCGGTAGTTACCTCAAGGGGGTTATCCCTTGGACCATGTAGCACTTGTTGGAGGTGTCGCTTCCAACATCCAAGTCACTCCCCGCATAGTATAGATCTTTTTCGCCGAGGGAGGTGATGATGTTCCATACTACAAAAGCCGATTCAACATTAGAAACCTAGATAAATAATCATCATTTAGGGTTGACTTGATAGCATGAAGGGCTTTTGCATTAGCCTCAAATTCTTACCATCTAAAGAATATGCATTATTAGTAGTGGCAAGATATACATGAATGCCTAAGGCCTTGAGGTACAATGACATCTTAACCTTCCAATTTGGATGTTAAGAATGTCAAAGGTGGGTGGTGACATGAAGTCCATGGTGTGTGTACAAATATTGTGATTAGCCTAAAAGAGGATCTTTTACTCTAGGTTGTTAGAGCCAAATCAGAGTACCAAGCTCTGATACCAATTGTAGGTTCACCTAGAGGGGGGGTGAATAGGTGATGGCTAATCTAATGGTCCTTAATGCCAAATAATGCAAATAATGCGGAAGCTAAAACTAATTATGACCAAATTAAACTTTTACACTAAACACTATGTATAACACAAGAGTGTTGCCGAATTCCCCGTGAAGGCTCTGGACAAACTCCTCTAGATTCCCCTTGAATGGGTTGAGGTGCCGCGATGGCTCTCTTGGTTGAATACAAGTGTTAGCAACAATCCCAAGCAAGTATATCAATGAGCACAAATGAATATCTAGCATATAAAGATGAGCACAATAAAAGTATGCAAGATATAAAAGAGACAAAGAGAGAGAGAGAGTGAGCAATCGCAAACACAAGGGTATGTTTCGAGGTTCGAGCACACTTGCTCTACATCCCCCCGCCTTCGACACACGAAGGATTTCCACTATGCAAGATCCCAATGGATCTCTCCTCGGTGCCGCAACACCTACAAGCCCTCGGACTCTCTAGTCCCTTACACACCGCAAGCCCACCGGCTCGCCGAGGCCGCACCTCAATCACGAGTTCACACCCGAACCCGAAACACCAAGTCCTCACTAGGACCCAAACAATCACGAGCACACTTGCCCGTCTCCTCAAGGAACAAAGAAAAGATCTTTGGTGATCACAACACTTTGATCACCTAAAGCACTCTCACTACAACACACCTATAGGATGTATAATCAATGGTTGCTTAAGTGTGGTGTGAGAAAAACAAGGATGTGAAAGGTGGAGAAAAACTCAAAGACTTTCTTTTAACACTCTTGATAAAACTTCCCTTTAGATAGGAATATTTGCTCTCTATTTTGTGGAGAACCCTTTTAAAAGTCTGAGAAAAACTGGCTCTAAGAGACTCCAAAATCTTGTAGCAAAACAATGACAAGACCCCCATTTATAGGCTGCCAGAAAACTAGCCGTTGGGATCTGTCAGAACTGCCAGTCGACCGGCCCGGTCGACCGCCAACGGTCGGATTTCTGACCGTTGGAGCCACGGTCGACCGGTGCGGTCGGCCGAACTTTCCAGAGAGCACTGCTCTCTGGAGCGGTCGACCGGCACGGTCGACCGTCCACCAGTACACAAAGGCGTGCACGTTTGTGCACGTCGGTCGACCGGTCTGGTCGGCCGACTCCTGTATTAGTCGACTATTAAAGGTCACTAGTCGACTTATACGAAGCCTGAAACAGTTTTCTGGGATATAAAACATGGTCTTTTTGGTTGAAATAAAATCCCATAAAATACTTAAAAATCTACAAAAATAGTTTTACCAATATACTTTTGATATACAAACATGCTTGCACAAAATCAAGGCATGTTATAAAAGATTGGACTATTTTTGTAACTTGAAAATATTTGGCCCATGATAAAAACTATTTTTCCAAAAACAATATTTTTTCAAAACATGTTTTTCCAAATCTTCATCAAATACAAAAACAAGATATGCTTTTAAGACATAGTGTGTATGGATATGATCCACTACACAATCAAGATGAAATATCTATGTTTTTGTCATTAAAGCTCTAAATATGATTTTGGGTTAAACATATGCAAATGAAATACCAAAAATCACTTGAAATACTATTTTGGTTTTTGGTTAAAATCTTTATGAAAACAAACTAAATCAAGAGTGTGTGTGCATGGTATACTTGAGCAATCCACCAACTATCTATCCTTTACATTTTTAACTAAAACAAAAACAAAATCTTATACCTAGACACAAGTCTTCATCTTCTTGAAGTCTTCACTTGAAGGCTTCTCATCTTCTTGACTTGATCCAAGCTTGATCCAAAAGCTCCTTGGATCACACCGTGCTAGCTCCAAATCTTGACATTTTATCCTTTGTTGAGCTATGCACCTACTAAGATCTTGATAATGAATCTGTCACTAATTAAACACAAGATCATTAGTAAACATAACTTCATGAGTTGATCATCATCAAAACTAGGGGATAGACTTTTGGGCCAACACATATTGCCATATCATATACATACTTGTGTTGTTTGTGTGTGCCCATACTTGTGTCTAACCAAGGAGCTTTACATAGCACCTCAACTCTTATTTAGAGGAATTCAAAGTAGTTAGTCCAGAGCCCTTCACCGGGAATTCGGCTACACTCGTTGGTTATACTAAGTGTGTTGCATTAAGTTTTTAATTCCGCATTATTGTTCATTAGATTAGCCTTACGCCTATTCATCCCCCCTCTAGGTGTATTTTCACCACCACCTTGAGGTGATTTTTCTTTTCCTCTCTATTTGTTTCATGCATATACACATCAGATGCATTAAGGACAATGCATGAGATAAGTGTGGGGGAGGGTTTACTAACATAGAGTTTTTTAGGATTTCTTTCTTTTTCACTTCTTTTAGAATATTCTTAGAATTTCCCTTTTGTATAGGATTTTTCTTTTTCTTTATAAACTTTTTGAAATAGAGACAAAGTTTTGATCTATTTTTAAGAAAATTAAGATGACCTTAGGAATTAAAAAAGCCTTAATTATGACATCTTAAACCTAATCGAAATAATGGATCTTGTTTAAGATTATAGGCTAAGTAGAATAAATTGGAGAGATAATTTTATCTTAAATTTTTTGCCTTAGATAGTATGCACTTCACACTTACACATTTTTGGGATGGAAAAAAAGACCTAAAGTGCCATAAAGTAAAAAATTAAAAGAAAAATATATGATATAAATAAATAAATAAACCACTTATTAAGCTGAATAATTATGCCTCAAGAAGTATAATTATTCACGCTTAACGGTGGTTAAAAAATAAATAATCCCCCCTTAGTTTTGTGGTCTTATTTACTCGAGTCCTTAAACCCGAGGGATGTTTTCTCATCTGGTGCCCTAAAACCGACTGGTCTGGGAGTCATCGGTTAAAGGCTCACTACCCGGGTAAACTAGAAAGCCGAAGAAAACTAAGGAAGAAAATTAAAAAAAAGAAAAGAAAAAATATATATATATATATAAATGGCTTGATGGTTAGAGTTGAAATCTCAAAAATCTTCACTGTCACAAAGTGCATGTTATCTAGGTTTTATGAAGGATAAAAATATTCAATACAATTTTGAATTATTACCTTAATTGTAGACAAGATCTTGCTATAGACTAAAGTTTAAGGAAGAATAATTTTGGTGAACTTATGACCTTAGATCGCTTATATTTTTACAAATATTTCGTAAACTTGTCTCTTTTTCAAAATATATTTTCAAAATATTAACATTTGCCTTCTTTCTTTATGGATTTTGTGGGTGCAATCCGCTAAAACCCTCAGGAGACAACACTCCTCCTCTAAGGCAAGCCTAGAGGTTTAACGGTTTGTTGCACACGCTCAGTGCAATCGCGTCACCTGCGAAAGTGGTGTAATAATATTTGTAGTATAGTTTTTCTTTTCTTGTTTTGCTCTGGACGAGCAAAAGATAAGTGTGGGGGTGTGAATAGTCTATAGTTCTGCATTATTATATCGCATTTTCCTACTAATTTATGAATAAAATGTCAGTATCTCTTGCAGATAATCAAGACAAGAGGGCAAAAGGGTAATAAGAGCTTAATTAAACCCATTTTTCGGGTAATTAAATCTGCATTTATTGGAGGCCAAGCAAGGGAGTTTCTAGAAGATGCATTGAATCTAAACCCTTGCGGGTATCTGACGCAAATCTGGACGTAATTAACCGAATCTGAGCATATCTAGAAGATCCTTGAAGCGCCACGAACCCATGCACCAAAACCAGGGACCTAGGTCCCTGGTATTGGCATAGAAACGCGGCAATTCCCCACATTTTTAGGGCAAAGTGGTGGACCCAGCGTCGATTTTTGACGCGTGGCCTCGTCTCGTCCCAGATCCTTCATTTGCCTATAAATAGCCCTGCAGTGACCCAAAACGCAAGTAGATTTGAAATTAGGCTAGGTTTTCTATCTTTTAGTGTAGTGTAGGTGTTCTTCTTCTTTTCTTTTTTATTTTCATTTCTTTTATAGATCATGTATTACGGAGAGAAATTCAGAGAGAGATTGATATAATAGATGGTGACAATCTATGTAAAGGTGTCTCATTTCTTCTCCATTGTAATCTTCTCCATCTTCTACATGATGCTTGGCTAACTTTTTCTTCTCATGGCAATCTAACTACTAATCACTAACCATCTAACCACTTACTTGATAATCCACATGAATCTAGTAGCCTCTACAAGGCCTTGCTCTTGCAAGAGCTATCGATGGCTCATGATGATAGATTCTAACATTCTAACATTTCTAACACCTAACCCACTAACTTGCTAACTTACAATGTCTTCTTTATTTTATGCTTACTTCTAACCGATTTTGATGATCTAATAGTAGCTTGTAACTTATTATGTAGTATGGATGTGTTGTTTGAATGTATAAGAACAATCTTCCCTTGAAGCCAAGGATTAGTGATGGCCAAGGAACCATGTGAGGTACTATCACTAAAAGATTAGCATAGTTAGTAGAGCAATTAGTAGTTATTAGCCATGAGTTTTCTTTCATACTTTTCCTTCTTCTTTTTACTTTGTTTTAAAAATCGATTTCAAAACATTTCTTTTATCTTTTCATCGTTTTTTTCACCATCTTCTTTGTTCACTCTTGTCTTCGTCTTCTTTTCTATTTTGTTATCTAAACCACTTCTCTTTTATTTTCACATCGCTTTCATCGCCTTTTTCACCTATCACTTTCAAATTTCTTTTCTTTTCTTTTTCTTTTTCTCATCTTTAACAAAGAAGAATTGTTAACATAACACGTGAACGGACTGTTAATGCTTATCGCCTCCCGTCCCTGTGGATTCGACCCGTTGAGCCAATGCTATAATGGAAGTATCGAGGGAACATTAGCACACATATATTTTCACTGATTTCATAATACAAACATTTTCAAGTGCTTGTTCCACTCCGATCAAGTCTGAGTAACTCCGCGTCTAACCCAGGGTCTGAGCAACCCCGCGTCCCATTTCAAGTGCAGGTCTAAGTAACTCGGTGCTGCATGATTGACTTAGTACCTGCACACAAAATACAGTATTTCAGATTTTAAGATTAAAAAGTACAAGTTACTTAATTCTACCGCAATAGTAAGTGGCTATGCAGGCGTGATCCACAAGGAGGGACTAGTGATGGAAGCTTTTTTAGTAAGTCTTCTTAAGATACAAAGTATGGTTAAAGTTCTTCTTTAGTTCTTTAAAAGAAAAAGGAAAATTTGAGTTAAAGTTAAAGTAGAAAGAAGATGGTAGGCTAAGAAGATGGAGAAACTAGAAATGATATGTACAAAGAAATGGAAAAGGAGTGATAAAAGAAGTGGTAGATTGTGGTGTTCTAAACTAAAGAATAAAAGAAAAGAATCTAAAAGTTACTTACCTCCTTTGGCCAAATGCTTACCTTGAATCTTTTGCAATGAAGTTACCTTGAAGTGAGGCGATCAACGTATAGCCCATAAGAGTTGATTCACGTCTCCTCCACATTATATCATCAAGACGTTGTAAGTATGAAGTGATACAGAATGAAACTCAAAATCCATCGTCATGAGCTATCGGTGGCACTCGTAAAGGCAAGGCTCTTTCAATGCTTTAAGACTCACTTAGATAGCAATTGGTACTAAAAGAAGAAAAGTACAGAAAGAAGAAGAACAAAAATAAAGTACATACAAAAGGAAAACTACAGATTCGATTTTATAACAATAAGAAAAGAAGAATATCTTACATCAGTGTCCTCTCAGCACAAGCTTTGTTCTCATTCTCCTATGAAACTCAGATCTCCTCTGATTTACATAAATTAAAACTGAAAATTACATGAAAAGAAAAAACAAAAAAAACCTACACTACAAAGAATGAAAAAATGGACTAAATTTTATCTCTGCATGGTCGTCCCCTGTACGCTCTGAAAATCCCAGTATTTATAGGCAAAACCTAACCTATGAGAGCGCATGAAGATAGGGGAGCAAACCCTCCCCCTAACTCCCTAACAAAGCCGCGGATCCGCGGCTTGTGCCGCGTTTTCGCGGCCTTGCTGTGGCCAGGTGGCCACAGTTGAGGAGTGGAGCAGCCTGGTTTTGGGATATGACTTTATCTTCAGCTGGATTTTCAGTTTTATCTCCGAAATTGTGACGAAATGGCCTTTGATATTTGGCTTCAACCGATTGATTTGTAGGGATTTGTTCTAACTGGTTTTCAACCGATCTGAACCGACCTGATCTGCCCTGATTTACTGACTTCGAATTAATTCTGATTTAAATCAGAATTTGATGGGCTTTTGGGCTCGTTTCTCTTCCCTCTCCTTTAGGAATGGGCCTGCAAATAAATTAAACAATAATTAAGAGAAAGCAGAGTTTATTCTAAATTAAGTATGAGAATATGATAATGAATGTGTAATATTAGCGATCGATCACACCCCCATACCTATCTTTTGCTCGTCCTCGAGCAAAACAACTAAACAAAAAATTATTAAACCACTTTCACAGGTCACATGATTGCACTGAGCATGTTCAACAAGCCGTTAAACCTCTAGGTTACCCCTAGAGGATGAGTTTTGTCTCGTAAGAGTTTTCAGTGAATTACACCCACAAAATCCATAAAGAAAGAGAAATGATAGTATTTTGAAAACAAATTTTGAAAGAAAAATATTTAAAATATTATTGTAAGTTTTAAGTAATCTATAAGTTATAGGAAAACTGAATTTTTTATTCTTAAACTTAGTCTTTATTCAAAATTTGTTATCAATCAAAGTAAGGAGTCAAATTGTATTTCTCATCTAGTCTATTACTTTACCCTAAGTCATATGCACCTTGTGACCGTGAAAATTTTGACTATGGGTTCTTTAACTCTAACTCTTATGCCTTATATATATATATATATATATATATATATATATATATATATATATATATATATATATATATATATATATATATATTGGTGGTATTATTCCTTAGTTCTATTAGGCTTTCTAATCTGCCCATGTAACAAGCCTTTAATCGATGACTTCCAACCAAACGGTCTTAGGGACCGAGTAAAAAAACACCCCAAGGACTTAAGGACTCGAGCAAACAAGGCCACAAAACTAAGGATTTCATTATATGATCACTTTTAGGCGTGAACTTATGCTTTATTGGGCACAAATACCCAGCTTAATCAGAGGATTATATATATATATATATATATATATATATATATATATATATATATATATATATATATATATTTCTCAAACTTATCTAATCATCTTTCGCATAAATACCAAGGCTTACTTAGGCCAAAGCACCTAGCTAATCAATAATTAGATTTGTTCATCTTTCATAGATATATTTTTTTTCTTTTTTTTTCTTTTCTTTTTTTCATAAGGCATAAGAATTTTTATTTTTGAACCCTAAGTGTGTAAGTGTGTAAGGTGTGCATATTGCATATTTCTTCAAGGTAAAGATCAAGACTAAATTACTTTCACAAACTTTCTTCCTATCCTTAGAAATCAAACAAATAACCTTATTTTGACCAAGTATAAGAAATCCTAATTATGATTCTCCTATTCCTTAAACTTGACTTAATTTCTTACAAAAAATATGTCAAAATATATTTTAAAAAAGTTTTTAAAAGTAAAGAAAATGTTAATAATTTTTTTATTTTCTTTTTTTTTATAAAAAAAAAAACCTAAGTTATGTTAGACCCTCCCCCACACCTATCTCATGCATTGTACTCAATGTATGAATTAATGCATTAATGCATGAAAAAGAAGAAAGGGAAGGAAAATATTATTTTAAGGTGGTGGTTCCAGTGGTGGTCTGATCGGTCCACGAAATGCGGCCCAATCGAATTTTTATGGAGTTCGGAGGAATCCACCAGAAATCTCTCTTATATAACCCACTAAAATGATGTATATATGAACGGTTTTTATTAAAAATTTAACCCCATCTAATTTTCAAATTTCATAATTAATTTCGGAGTCAATTTTGTCAACCCCCTGTCCCAAAATGGAGTGTGAAAAGATGGAATGATTGACTTGGACTTAGGAAGTATGGGAACTAATACCGACTCAGGAAAGTGACTTAAGTCAAGTAAAGGTTCAGGAGTCGAGATCGGTTCAGGAAGTGAGTCCAAATCAAAAAGTTGAAACTCAAGTCCATATTCATTTCCCCCCAATGGAATGTGACTTAATATTGGTGATTCAAATTCAAGAATGATAGGTGTGGGAATCAAAACTGACTCTAAAATATTACTCAAGTCAGGTAGCAAAATAAGAGCCAATATTGGTTCAGAAATTTGAACTGGATCACAATTTTGAGAATCTAGGTCACATTTCTCATTGAGTTCAATTTCATAAAAATGAGAACTTGACAATTTATCAATAGGACTTTCAAAAGTATGAAATTGGTCAAGTTCAATACGATGATCATCAAAGATGGGTGATTCAATTTCATTATGAATTGGCACAGAATTCAATGTTGACTCAGAAAAAAGATTGAAATCAGGTGAAGACACCGGGTCATAATTGAATCAGGAAGTAGAATTGAATCACTAAGTTGAGGTTCATGATCATATTCATTCTCAAGTTAATTTCAGGAAAGGGATAAATTGCCAAACTGTCAATGTCATTTTCAAAATTTGGAGTTTGGGCATGTTCAAATGATTGTGCTGAAATGGAACCTTGTTTTCCAAAATAACATGACTCTACGGCTCTAACAGAATGGTTAGCGACATCAGAAATTGTCAAACGGTGAGAACGTAGAGTTTGGACCATCATATCTACGTCATGATTACGAGCGTTTTGAGCCTGAGTCATGGCTTCAAGCATTTTTTCATAGTTGGTTGTTCATCGTGTTGTTGCGATTGAACTTGAAAGATGAAGTGTTTTTTTTGAAATGGTGATAAATTGTGAGTCCGTCATATTTTGTGATTGTTGTTTTGGACTCACGCATACTCATTTTCAAAATTGATAGTTTTCTATTTTGGACTGGTGGAACTGAGTATGAATCTTGGAAATATTGTGGACAAGGTGGATAAGGAGGACAAGTTGGTTAAAAATTAGACTTGGGGAGGTGAATCCCCATTGACTCTGTGAAGAGTTGAAATTACTCTGAAAATTATGGTCATAAGATTGGGGGCATGGGTTATATTGATTCGGATAAGACCAATCTAGTACACTGGTTGATTAAAGTTATGATATGCCAGATTGGTAATATCTGAGAAAGAGGTTGGGGTGTAATATGGATTACCATTAAAATTGGAAAAATTAGTATTATAAGTCATATCAACCAATAAAACACAAACAAAGAAAAAAAACAAACAAATAAGCAAACAAATAAAAAAAATCTAACCTAAGTTAGGGTAAACCTTAGACCTAGACGACTCCTAACTGGTTAGACTGTCCACTAGAGGTATATTGCCGAATCTGACCACAAGTTAATCGGCCAGGTAGGGAAAAGATTGGTAGGAGGTATCCGCGCAGAAGCGACGGGCCTAATTGAGCCAAACCACCAGCCTTCAGGGTTTCGCTTCTCAATCCCCAACTTTAGTCACTGATTTGGCAAGAGTCAGATTCAAATTAACTTTCCCCTTAGGTCAGTCTCCTATTTGAGCCCGAGATGTCCCTAGAGCCAATGTCTACTCAGTTTTAGTTAGGCTTGGGTTAGTGAGTGAGGAGATTGTTTGTGGGCTAAGGAAGGGTAATGACACCGTGTACAAGACAAGCAACATTTAAGCAATATAAATAATCCCAAAGTGTTCTTATACTAGATGCTATGTGAAAATCACCTAGAGGGGGGTGAATAGGTGATGAAGCTAATCAAAGGGCAATTTAAAAATTATGAAGCAAGTGAATGCAAATGCAATGCAACAATCTCCCAAAACAAGACTAAGAGCCGTATGCCCCTTGCGGGGTTCTGAACTCCTTCCTCCGGCTTCCTCGTAAAATGAGTTAGAGGTGCGCAATGCAACCTTGTTGTATGGGATTTTGATTGACAAGATGAAGTATGATGAAAATGGCAATAGTAATCAAAAACAAAGTAATAGCAAGGGAAAGTAAACCAATCGCAAACACAAAGATATGTTATCGAGGTTCGAGCACCCAGCTCTACTCCCCGCCTTCCCCAGAAGGATTCTAGCTACTTCCACTATCACAAAGATCAATTACAATGGAGTACCCAACTCCTACAATTTCAGCACAATTGAATTCCTTAGTAATCAAAAGATCACAAACTCTCTCTTTCAAATATCTCTTCCCTTACAAAGGTCCTTAGAGAATATTGAGAAGGAATGAAGCTCTTGTGTAAGTGAAAAAAATGAAATCAAATCAGAGAGTATTATCAAGAAAACACTTCTGAAATGAGTGAGAAATATCAGCACAAAAACCAAGAAAAATAGCTCTTTTGAATATCACAAACTTTGAATTTTTCTCTTGAATAATTGTTGTAAAGAAACTCTCCCCAAACACCCCTATTTATAGGAGAGGGCTAGGGTTTAGGGTTAGGAATTAATTACTGAAGATTAGGAAGTAATTAGTTCCAAATATACCCTCCAACGGATTTTTAATTTCAAAAATCAAGTTTAAAAAGCTATTAAAAAATCTGCCCGTTACTGTTCAACGGACACATCGGTCGACTGGCCCGGTCGACCGGTAGTTCAAAAAATCAGACCGTTATGAACTATCGGTCGACCGATCCGGTTGACTGCTCCTGACTGAGACTTAAAATAAAATTCCGGTCGACCGATCCGGTCGACTGGAAAGATACAGAGAGCAGAACAAGGCTATCGGTCGACCGATCCGGTCGACTGATGCCTGACTGAGACTCAAAACAATATCCCGGTCGACTGTCGGTAGACTGTCGGTCGACCGACATATATGCACACGGATACGTGCACTCTGCCAGGACTTCGGTCGACTGGTCCGGTCGACCGGACCAGCCTGACACAGACACGGTCGACTGTCGGTAGACTGCCGGTCGACCGGGCCAGGTCAGAAACGAAAATAAAACAGGATTTTGAAGAGAATAAAATTTTTATCAAAACTATTTTGAACACAAATTCAGTATATAACATAATAAAGAATTTGTAGAAGAAAGATTTAGTATTAAAATATTTTTGTATATTTTATAGGAAATAAACTTAGAAAAGACATACGCGTGAAAACGTGTGTGTTTGAGCTTCAAACCTACTCTCTATTCTTTAACATGCTATAAAGCTAGAAAATAAAACCTAAGGACCTCTGAAGCAATCTTTGAGCTATCCAATGCCTTGCTAGTGCCTTCTCTTCTATGATCCTTCCTTGATGTGCAATTTGCCTTCAATGCTTGTTGGAACTTAGAAGTTTTTGCAAAAGCAAAGCGAATGAACTCTAAACATGGTACAAAACCTGAAACTCATCTTAGACAAAAGATTGGTACCAAATAGCACTTATTTGGTTTGTTATCATCAAAACACAAAACAATGGAGAGTGTAACCTCTTGGGCCAACAATCTCCCCCTTTTTGATGATGACAAAACAAATAGGCTATTAACAAAATATAGGGAGGAGAAAACTCCCCCTTAAATTATGCTATATTTAAAACATATAAAAATGCTCTAGATACCAATAATTGAAATGATAAATAGAAGTGATGCACCAATTATTGAAGTCATTTAAAACAACAATACAATACAAATAAAACTCAAAAACTTGCACTTGATATCAAAAACACCAAAATCTATCAAAAACACCAAAAATCAAAAATTGCTCCTTGATACCAATTTTAAACAAAAATACCAACTAAAAACAAAAAACCAAAACTCATAAAACCAAAACATCATATGAATTCATATGGAACCAAGACCAAATGAACTTATTTTTGTCCATGTAAACTTATTCTCCCCCTTTTTGTCATACATCAAAAAGGGTTAGAAAAACATGTTTAATCAATAATACACATATTTAACTCTCCACAAAATAACGAAAATCTAGCAAAATCAAGTGGTTTTGTGAAAATATCGGCTAGTTGAAAATCGGTGGAAACATAATCAATATCTATATCACCTTTCTCAAATGATCTCTAAGAAAGTGATATCTAATCTCAATGTGCTTGGTCTTACTATGTTGATTTGCATTTTTGGTTAGATGAATAGTACTAGTATTATCACAAAATATTTTAATATTTTTATAATGCAAATCATAATCAAGGAGAGTATGTTTTCATCCAAAGGACTTGTGCACAACAAGCCCCCGCGGCAACATACTCCGCCTCGGCGGTTGATAGAGCTACGGAATTTTGCTTCCTAGAGGACCATGAAACAAGACAATTACCGAGAAATTGACATGTCCCACTAGTACTCTTTCTATCTACTCTACAACCCGCATAGTCGGCGTCCGAATAACTAATCATAGAAAAATCTATAGTTTTCGGATACCAAAGACCTAAACCAATCGTTCCCTTAACATATCGAATAATGCGTTTACGGCAATTAAATGAGATTCCTTGGGACACGATTGAAATCTAGCACAAAGACACACACTAAACATGATATCCGGCCTACTTGCCGTTAAATATAAAAGACTACCTATCATGCTTCTAAACAATTTAATATCAACATTTTTACCTTGTTCGTCCTTATCAAGCTTGGTTGTTGTAGCCATGGGAGTGTTGCAAGCTTTAGCGTCTTCAAGTCCAAACCTCTTCACGATTCCTTAGCGTATTTGGCTTGAGAGATGAAGTTCCCATCATGCAATTGCTTGACTTGGAGTCCAAGAAAAAGTTGAGCTCACCCATGGAGGACATTTCGAATTCTTGTTGCATTACCTTTTCAAAATCCTTGCATAAAACTTCATTAGTAGAACCGAAAATAATATCATCAACATAAATTTGGACAATTAAAATATCATTATCAACATGCTTAGTGAAGAGAGTGGTGTCTACTTTGCCTTTAATAAAGTTATTTGAAATTAGAAAACTTGAAAGCCTTTCATACCAAGCTCTTGGAGCTTGTTTTAAACCATACAAAGCCTTATCAAGTTTGAAAACAAAATCGGGATGAATATGATCGATAAAACCGGGAGGTTGAGAAACATAAACTTCTTCATTAAGAAAACCATTTAAAAATGCACTTTTTACATCCATTTGAAAAAGTTTGAAATTTTTAAAAGATGCATAAGCTAGTGTTATCCGTATGGCTTCAAGCCGTGCTACGGGTGCAAAGGATTCTCAAAGTCGATTCCCTCAACTTGAGTGTAACCTTGGGCCACTAACCTAGCTTTATTCCTAATGACATTTCCGGACTCATCCATCTTGTTTCTAAAGATCCACTTAGTACCAATTATTGGTCTATCGTGGGGCTTAGGAACAAGGTGCCAAACTTGGTTGCGCTTAAATTGATTGAGTTCCTCTTGCATGGCAAGCAACCAATATGGGTCCGTCTCGGCTTCGAGAATGCCTTTGGGTTCAAAATGAGAAATGAAAGCAAAGTTACCACATAGGTCATGGAGTTTGGAGCGCGTTGTGACTCCTCTTGAAGCGTCACCGATGATGAGCTCCTTAGGATGATTTGTAGCATATCTCCAAGCTTTGGGAAGCGGTTGAGTGCTTTCCTCATTATCCTTTTGAACTTCACCTAAAGGTTCTTGCTTATCTTCTTGAGCGGGTGAGTCCTTCAAGGATAGTTTCTCCATGCTTTCACCTAATGGTTCAATCTCTACAACATTCTCAACAAACACATAAGACTCCTCAAACTTAACATGCATAGTTTCTTCAATAGTAAGTGAAGATCTAATGAAAACTCTATATGCTTTGCTAGTAGAGGAATATCCAACAAAGATAGCCTCATAAGCTTTAGCATCAAATTTACCCAAATTCTCTTTTGTATTTAAAACAAAACACTTGCATCCAAAAACTTTGAAATATGAAACATTTGGTTTTCTAAAATGATACATTTCAAAAGAAGTTTAGAAGAATTTTTGCATAAATAAATACGGTTTGATATATAGCATGCGGTGTTTACGGCCTCGGCCCATAAATATTGAGGGAGGTCGTATTCACTTATCATTGTCCTAGCCATCTCTTGAAGTGTTCTATTTTTCCTTTCTACAACTCCATTTTGTTGTGGAGTTCTAGGACAAGACATTTCATGCTTAATTCCCTTTTCATCACAATAAGTCATGAAGAGTTGGTTCACAAATTCACCACCTCTATCACTCCTTATTTTCAAAATCGGAAAACCTTTTTCTTTTTCAACTCTTTTTCTAAAAATCTTAAAGTGAGAAAAAGTTTGATCTTTATTTTGCAAAAAGAAAACCCAGTAAATCGAGAGAAATCATCAACTAAAACAAATGCAAATCTACTTCCATTTAAGCTTTTAGTTTTAGTTGGTCCAAATAAATCCATGTGAATTAATTCTAGAGGTCTAGTTGACATGATATCCTTGATTGGTTTAAAGGAAGACTTGTTTGTTTCCCAAGTTGGCACGCACCACAAATGCGGTCTTTCTCAAAACTCAAGCAAGGAATACCCTTCACCAATTCCTTTGAATTAATTCTATAAAGATGTTCAAAAGAAGCATGTCCTAATCTTCTATGCCAAAGCCATGAATTTTCATCAAAAGCATTTAAACACTTAGTAGAACACTCTACATTAAGCATGTCAATTATATAAACATTATCATCACGAAAACCGGTTAAAATACAATCATTCGATTTATATCAAAATCTTACAAGAAGTGTCATCAAAAACAACTTTAAGACCACGATCACAAAATTGACTAATACTAAGCAAATTATGTTTCAAACCATCAACTAAAACAACATTCTCAATAATAGGAGATGAACCAATTTGAATATTACCAATACCAATGATTTTGCCTTTGGAATCATCCCCGAAGGTGACGGAGCCACCTTCCATGTACCTTGATAGGGTTGTGAAGTTGTTGATATCCCATGTCATGTGTCTTGAACAACCACTATCAAGGTACCACCGCTCCCTACGTCTTGGAGCCTTGGTGTGTACCTACATCAAACAAATTAGGGCTTGATTTTGGTACCCACATTTTCTTGGGTCCATGAGGGTTAGAACCATTAACCCAAACAAGATTATTTGAGCTATGCAATTTATCATAAAAAATTTAGCTAAATGTCCATTTTTGCCACAATATGTACATCTATAAACTCTACCATATTTAAATGCATAATGAGTGTGTGATTTGTGAGCATTGGCATTGTGAGCATGAAAAGATTTAGCATGAGAAGTATTATTTGAAGTGTGAGCATGTGGAATCTTAGCATGAGAAACTTTATCATGAGAAGTATTCTTTTTAGAAAATTTTTCTTCAAGCTTCTTAGTATTAAAAGCACAATCTTTTAAAACTTTTTCAAAATCACTCATTTTAGATTTAAGAGAAGAAATTTCTTTATTATCAACAATAGGGTTTTACCCTTGCAAGAAATCTTATAAGCAAAAATCATTTTGAATAACAACAAGATTGGAAGAAAGATCATCTTTTTCTTTTGTAACCAAAGCAAGTTGGTTTTTGAGAAAGCAACTTCTTTTTGCATTTAAAGCATTCCATTTTCTTGTTATCATAAGTTTCGGAAAGTTCTACACAAAGTATGAACTAGAACTTCCTTACTCAAATCATCATCATTATCATCTATAGATTCAAGAGTTTGAGGGTTTACCTTGGGTGTGTTTGCCATGAAACACATGTTTGCGGTATCCACTTGTTCTTCTTCGGACTCGCTTTCCGAATCCCATGTGGCCTTGTAAGCTTTCTTTTCATCTTGTTTCTTTGGCTTGAAGGAGGAAGTCATTCTTTTCTTGAACTCCGGACAATCGGCCATGATGTGTCCGGGCTTGCGGCAATTGTAGCAAATGATCCTCTTCTCCTCTTTGCCTTCAAACTTTCTCCGGAAATTTTGCTTGTTCTTCCGGTACATCCTCTTGATGTTGCGCACTAGGAGGGAGAGCTCCTCATCTTCTTCTTCATCTTCTTCATCATCTTCAATGGTGGATGAAGACTTGAAAGCTATGGACTTTTTCTTTGTTGGAGCCGCCTCTTCTCTTGCCTTCTTCTCCATCTCATGGGTTTTTAGGTTCCTAATGAGATTTATGATGTCCATCTCGTCCTTGTCATTCAACTCCTTTAAGGTGGTGGCCTTGATCTCCCAAGATGGAGGAAGAGCCCGTATCACCTTGCGCACCTTTTGATCATTGGAGATGACGCCACCTAATGAAGAAAGACCATTAGTGATTTTTGTGAAACGAGTAATCATGCAATCAATGGTTTCATCATCAAGCATCTTAAATGATTCATATTGAGACCTCAAGAGATCTATTTTAGCTCTCTTGACTTGTGAAGTCCCTTCATGCGTGACACAATAAGTGTTGCCAAATCTCATAGGCGGATTGGCAATGAATTACCCGTGTAAGGTCATCCTCATTCAAGGCGGTTAAAAGGGAGTTTTGGGCTTTGGAGTTAGCCTCATATTCTTTAAGGTCTAGGTCGGTCCAAGTGCTCTCATCCTCATCGGGTACTTCATAGGGTTTGGTAAGAGACTTAGCCACTAAGCTACCTAGTGATTGCAAAAAGATAGTCATCCTAACCTTCCAAATAGGGAAATTTAGGCCATCAAATTTAGGTGGGGATTTAATGTTGTCGGCCATGTTTACTAGTGTATGTATGGATGAATGAAAGTGTTGATTAGCAATATTTTAGGATCTCTCTAAGGATGTTAAGCCACACCTAGAGTCCAAGCTCTGATACCAATTGAAAATCACCTAGAGGGGGGTGAATAGGTGATGAAGCTAATCAAGGGCAATTTAAAAAATTATGAAGCAAGTGAATGCAAATGCAATGCAACAATCTCCCAAAACAAGACTAAGAGCCGTATGCCCCTTGCGGGGTTCTGAACTCCTTCCTCCGCTTCCTCGTAAAATGAGTTAGAGGTGCGCAATGCAACCTTGTTGTATGGGATTTTGATTGACAAGATGAAGTATGATGAAAATGGCAATAGTAATCAAAAAACAAAAGTAATAACAAGGGAAAGTAAACCAATCACAAACACAAAGATATGTTATCGAGGTTCGAGCACCCAGCTCTACTCCCCGCCTTCCCCAGAAGGATTCTAGCTACTTCCACTATCACAAAGATCAATTACAATGGAGTACCCAACTCCTACAATTTCAGCACAATTGAATTCCTTAGTAATCAAAAGATCACAACTCTCTCTTTCAAATATCTCTTCCCTTACAAAGGTCCTTAGAGAATATTGAGAAGGAGAAGCTCTTGTGTAAGTGAAGAAAAATGAAATCAAATCAGAGAGTATTATCAAGAAAACACTTCTGAAATGAGTGAGAAATATCAGCACAAAAACCAAGAAAAATAGCTCTTTTGAATATCACAAACTTTGAATTTTTCTCTTGAATAATTGTTGTAAAGAAACTCTCCCCAAACACCCCTATTTATAGGAGAGGGCTAGGGTTTAGGGTTAGGAATTAATTACTGAAGATTAGGAAGTAATTAGTTCCAAATATACCCTCCAACGGATTTTTAATTTCAAAAATCAAGTTTAAAACAGCTATTAAAAAATCTGCCCGTTACTGTTCAACGGACACATCGGTCGACTGGCCCGGTCGACCGGTAGTTCAAAAAATCAGACCGTTATGAACTATCGGTCGACCGATCCGGTCGACTGCTCCTGACTGAGACTTAAAATAAAATTCCGGTCGACCGATCCGGTCGACTGGAAAGATACAGAGAGCAGAACAAGGCTATCGGTCGACCGATCCGGTCGACTGATGCCTGACTGAGACTCAAAACAATATCCCGGTCGACTGTCGGTAGACTGTCGGTCGACCGACATATATGCACACGGATACGTGCACTCTGCCAGGACTTCGGTCGACTGGTCCGGTCGACCGGACCAGCCTGACACAGACACGGTCGACTGTCGGTAGACTGCCGTCGACCGGGCCAGGTCAGAAAACGAAAATAAAACAGGATTTTGAAGAGAATAAAATTTTTATCAAAACTATTTTGAACACAAATTCAGTATATAACATAATAAAGATTTGTAGAAGAAAGATTTAGTATTAAATATTTTTGTATATTTTATAGGAAATAAACTTAGAAAAGACATACGCGTGAAAACGTATGTGTTTGAGCTTCAAACCTACTCTCTATTCTTTAACATGCTATAAAGCTAGAAAATAAAACCTAAGGACCTCTGAAGTAATCTTTGAGCTATCCATGCCTTGCTAGTGCCTTCTCTTCTATGATCCTTCCTTGATGTGCAATTTGCCTTCAATGCTTGTTGGAACTTAGAAGTTTTTGCAAAAGCGAAGCGAATGAACTCTAAACATGGTACAAAACCTGAAACTCATCTTAGACAAAAGATTGGTACCAAATAGCACTTATTTGGTTTGTTATCATCAAAACACAAAA
>JAVJIF010034579.1:0-65375 GCA_038442645.1 Agave tequilana
ATAGGTGATGAAGCTAATCAAAGGGCAATTTAAAAAATTATGAAGCAAGTGAATGCAAATGCAATGCAACAATCTCCCAAACAAGACTAAGAGCCGTATGCCCCTTGCGGGGTTCTGAACTCCTTCCTCCGGCTTCCTCGTAAAATGAGTTAGAGGTGCGCAATGCAACCTTGTTGTATGGGATTTTGATTGACAAGATGAAGTATGATGAAAATGGCAATAGTAATCAAAAACACAAAGTAATAGCAAGGGAAAGTAAACCAATCGCAAACACAAAGATATGTTATCGAGGTTCGAGCACCCAGCTCTACTCCCCGCCTTCCCCAGAAGGATTCTAGCTACTTCCACTATCACAAAGATCAATTACAATAGAGTACCCAACTCCTACAATTTCAGCACAATTGAATTCCTTAGTAATCAAAAGATCACAAACTCTCTCTTTCAAATATCTCTTCCCTTACAAAGGTCCTTAGAGAATATTGAGAAGGAATGAAGCTCTTGTGTAAGTGAAGAAAAAATGAAATCAAATCAGAGAGTATTATCAAGAAAACACTTCTGAAATGAGTGAGAAATATCAGCACAAAAACCAAGAAAAATAGCTCTTTTGAATATCACAAACTTTGAATTTTTCTCTTGAATAATTGTTGTAAAGAAACTCTCCCCAAACACCCCTATTTATAGGAGAGGGCTAGGGTTTAGGGTTAGGAATTAATTACTGAAGATTAGGAAGTAATTAGTTCCAAATATACCCTCCAACGGATTTTTAATTTCAAAAATCAAGTTTAAAACAGCTATTAAAAAATCTGCCCGTTACTGTTCAACGGACACATCGGTCGACTGGCCCGGTCGACCGGTAGTTCAAAAAATCAGACCGTTATGAACTATCGGTCGACCGATCCGGTCGACTGCTCCTGACTGAGACTTAAAATAAAATTCCGGTCGACCGATCCGGTCGACTGGAAAGATACAGAGAGCAGAACAAGGCTATCAGTCGACCGATCCGGTCGACTGATGCCTGACTGAGACTCAAAACAATATCCCGGTCGACTGTCGGTAGACTGTCGGTCGACCGACATATATGCACACGGATACGTGCACTCTGCCAGGACTTCGGTCGACTGGTCCGGTCGACCGGACCAGCCTGACACAGACACGGTCGACTGTCGGTAGACTGCCGGTCGACCGGCCAGGTCAGAAAACGAAAATAAAACAGGATTTTGAAGAGAATAAAATTTTTATCAAAACTATTTTGAACACAAATTCAGTATATAACATAATAAAGAATTTGTAGAAGAAAGATTTAGTATTAAAATATTTTTGTATATTTTATAGGAAATAAACTTAGAAAAGACATACGCGTGAAAACGTGTGTGTTTGAGCTTCAAACCTACTCTCTATTCTTTAACATGCTATAAAGCTAGAAAATAAAACCTAAGGACCTCTGAAGCAATCTTTGAGCTATCCAATGCCTTGCTAGTGCCTTCTCTTCTATGATCCTTCCTTGATGTGCAATTTGCCTTCAATGCTTGTTGGAACTTAGAAGTTTTTGCAAAAGCGAAGCGAATGAACTCTAAACATGGTACAAAACCTGAAACTCATCTTAGACAAAAGATTAGTATCAAATAGCACTTATTTGGTTTGTTATCATCAAAACACAAAACAATGGAGAGTGTAACCTCTTGGGCCAACAATCTCCCCCTTTTTGATGATGACAAAACAAATAGGCTATTAACAAAAATATAGGGAGGAGAAAACTCCCCCTTAAATTATGCTATATTTAAAACATATAAAAATGCTCTAGATACCAATAATTGAAATGATAAATAGAAGTGATGCACCAATTATTGAAGTCAATTTAAAACAACAATACAATACAAATAAAACTCAAAAACTTGCACTTGATATCAAAAACACCAAAAATCTATCAAAAACACCAAAAATCAAAAATTGCTCCTTGATACCAATTTTAAACAAAAATACCAACTAAAATACAAAAACCAAAAACTCATAAAACCAAAACATCATATAAATTCATATGGAACCAAGACCAAATGAACTTATTTTTGTCCATGTAAACTTATTCTCCCCCTTTTTGTCATACATCAAAAAGGGTTAGAAAAACATGTTTAATCAATAATACACATATTTAACTCTCCACAAATAAACGAAAATCTAGCAAAATCAAGTGGTTTTGTGAAAATATCGGCTAGTTGAAAATCGGTGGAAACATAATCAATATCTATATCACCTTTCTCAAAATGATCTCTAAGAAAGTGATATCTAATCTCAATGTGCTTGGTCTTACTATGTTGATTTGCATTTTTGGTTAGATGAATAGTACTAGTATTATCACAAAATATTTTAATATTTTTATAATGCAAATCATAATCAAGGAGAGTATGTTTCATCCAAAGGACTTGTGCACAACAAGCCCCCGCGGCAACATACTCCGCCTCGGCGGTTGATAGAGCTACGGAATTTTGCTTCCTAGAGGACCATGAAACAAGACAATTACCGAGAAATTGACATGTCCCACTAGTACTCTTTCTATCTACTCTACAACCCGCATAGTCGGCGTCCGAATAACTAATCATAGAAAAATCTATAGTTTTCGGATACCAAAGACCTAAACCAATCGTTCCCTTAACATATCGAATAATGCGTTTTACGGCAATTAAATGAGATTCCTTGGGACACGATTGAAATCTAGCACAAAGACACACACTAAACATGATATCCGGCCTACTTGCCGTTAAATATAAAAGACTACCTATCATGCTTCTAAACAATTTAATATCAACATTTTTACCTTGTTCGTCCTTATCAAGCTTGGTTGTTGTAGCCATGGGAGTGTTGCAAGCTTTAGCGTCTTCAAGTCCAAACCTCTTCACGAGTTCCTTAGCGTATTTGGCTTGAGAGATGAAGTTCCCATCATGCAATTGCTTGACTTGGAGTCCAAGAAAAAAGTTGAGCTCACCCATGGAGGACATTTCGAATTCTTGTTGCATTACCTTTTCAAAATCCTTGCATAAAACTTCATTAGTAGAACCGAAAATAATATCATCAACATAAATTTGGACAATTAAAATATCATTATCAACATGCTTAGTGAAGAGAGTGGTGTCTACTTTGCCTTTAATAAAGTTATTTGAAATTAGAAAACTTGAAAGCCTTTCATACCAAGCTCTTGGAGCTTGTTTTAAACCATACAAAGCCTTATCAAGTTTGAAAACAAAATCGGGATGAATATGATCGATAAAACGGGAGGTTGAGAAACATAAACTTCTTCATTAAGAAAACCATTTAAAAATGCACTTTTTACATCCATTTGAAAAAGTTTGAAATTTTTAAAAGATGCATAAGCTAGTGTTATCCGTATGGCTTCAAGCCGTGCTACGGGTGCAAAGGATTCCTCAAAGTCGATTCCCTCAACTTGAGTGTAACCTTGGGCCACTAACCTAGCTTTATTCCTAATGACATTTTCGGACTCATCCATCTTGTTTCTAAAGATCTACTTAGTACCAATTATTGGTCTATCGTGGGGCTTAGGAACAAGGTGCCAAACTTGGTTGCGCTCAAATTGATTGAGTTCCTCTTGCATGGCAAGCAACCAATATGGGTCCGTCTCGGCTTCGAGAATGCCTTTGGGTTCAAAATGAGAAATGAAAGCAAAGTTACCACATAGGTCATGGAGTTTGGAGCGCGTTGTGACTCCTCTTGAAGCGTCACCGATGATGAGCTCCTTAGGATGATTTGTAGCATATCTCCAAGCTTTGGGAAGCGGTTGAGTGCTTTCCTCATTATCCTTTTGAACTTCACCTAAAGGTTCTTGCTTATCTTCTTGAGCGGGTGAGTCCTTCAAGGATAGTTTCTCCATACTTTCACCTAATGGTTCAATCTCTACAACATTCTCAACAAACACATAAGACTCCTCAAACTTAACATGCATAGTTTCTTCAATAGTAAGTGAAGATCTAATGAAAACTCTATATGCTTTGCTAGTAGAGGAATATCCAACAAAGATAGCCTCATAAGCTTTAGCATCAAATTTACCCAAATTCTCTTTTGTATTTAAAACAAAACACTTGCATCCAAAAACTTTGAAATATGAAACATTTGGTTTTCTAAAATGATACATTTCAAAAGAAGTTTTAGAAGAATTTTTGCATAAATAAATACGGTTTGATATATAGCATGCGGTGTTTACGGCCTCGGCCCATAAATATTGAGGGAGGTCGTATTCACTTATCATTGTCCTAGCCATCTCTTGAAGTGTTCTATTTTTCCTTTCTACAACTCCATTTTGTTGTGGAGTTCTAGGACAAGACATTTCATACTTAATTCCCTTTTCATCACAATAAGTCATGAAGAGTTGGTTCACAAATTCACCACCTCTATCACTCCTTATTTTCAAAATCGGAAAACCTTTTCTTTTTCAACTCTTTTTCTAAAAATCTTAAAGTGAGAAAAAGTTTGATCTTTATTTTGCAAAAAGAAAACCCAAGTAAATCGAGAGAAATCATCAACTAAAACAAATGCAAATCTACTTCCATTTAAGCTTTTAGTTTTAGTTGGTCCAAATAAATCCATGTGAATTAATTCTAGAGGTCTAGTTGACATGATATCCTTGATTGGTTTAAAGGAAGACTTGGTTTGTTTCCCAAGTTGGCACGCACCACAAATGCGGTCTTTCTCAAAACTCAAGCAAGGAATACCCTTCACCAATTCCTTTGAATTAATTCTATAAAGATGTTCAAAAGAAGCATGTCCTAATCTTCTATGCCAAAGCCATGAATTTTCATCAAAAGCATTTAAACACTTAGTAGAACACTCTACATTAAGCATGTCAATTATATAAACATTATCATCACGAAAACCGGTTAAAATACAATCATTCGATTTAATATCAAAAATCTTACAAGAAGTGTCATCAAAAACAACTTTAAGACCACGATCACAAAATTGACTAATACTAAGTAAATTATGTTTCAAACCATCAACTAAAACAACATTCTCAATAATAGGAGATGAACCAATTTGAATATTACCAATACCAATGATTTTGCCTTTGGAATCATCCCCGAAGGTGACGGAGCCACCTTCCATGTACCTTGATAGGGTTGTGAAGTTGTTGATATCCCATGTCATGTGTCTTGAACAACCACTATCAAGGTACCACCGCTCCCTACGTCTTGGAGCCTTGGTGTGTACCTACATCAAACAAATTAGGGCTTGATTTTGGTACCCACATTTTCTTGGGTCCATGAGGGTTAGAACCATTAACCCAAACAAGATTATTTGAGCTATGCAATTTATCATAACAAAATTTAGCTAAATGTCCATTTTTGCCACAATATGTACATCTATAAACTCTACCATATTTAAATGCATAATGAGTGTGTGATTTGTGAGCATTGGCATTGTGAGCATGAAAAGATTTAGCATGAGAAGTATTATTTGAAGTGTGAGCATGTGGAATCTTAGCATGAGAAACTTTATCATGAGAAGTATTCTTTTTAGAAAATTTTTCTTCAAGCTTCTTAGTATTAAAAGCACAATCTTTTAAAACTTTTTCAAAATCACTCATTTTAGATTTAAGAGAAGAAATTTCTTTATTATCAACAATAGGGGTTTTACCCTTGCAAGAAATCTTATAAGCATCAAAATCATTTTGAATAACAACAAGATTGGAAGAAAGATCATCTTTTTCTTTTGTAACCAAAGCAAGTTGGTTTTTGAGAAAAGCAACTTCTTTTTGCAATTTAAAGCATTCCATTTTCTTGTTATCATAAGTTTCGGAAAGTTCTACAAAAGCATGAACTAGAACTTCCTTACTCAAATCATCATCATTATCATCTATAGATTCAAGAGTTTGAGGGTTTACCTTGGGTGTGTTTGCCATGAAACACATGTTTGCGGTATCCACTTGTTCTTCTTCGGACTCGCTTTCCGAATCCATGTGGCCTTGTAAGCTTTCTTTTCATCTTGTTTCTTGGCTTGAAGGAGGAAGTCATTCTTTTCTTAAACTCCGGACAATCGGCCATGATGTGTCCGGGCTTGCGGCAATTGTAGCAAATGATCCTCTTCTCCTCTTTGCCTTCAAACTTTCTCCGGAAATTTTGCTTGTTCTTCCGGTACATCCTCTTGATGTTGCGCACTAGGAGGGAGAGCTCCTCATCTTCTTCTTCATCTTCTTCATCATCTTCAATGGTGGATGAAGACTTGAAAGCTATGGACTTTTTCTTTGTTGGAGCCGCCTCTTCTCTTGCCTTCTTCTCCATCTCATGGGTTTTTAGGTTCCCAATGAGATTTATGATGTCCATCTCGTCCTTGTCATTCAACTCCTTTAAGGTGGTGGCCTTGATCTCCCAAGATGGAGGAAGAGCCCGTATCACCTTGCGCACCTTTTGATCATTGGAGATGACGTCACCTAATGAAGAAAGACCATTAGTGATTTTTGTGAAACGAGTAATCATGCAATCAATGGTTTCATCATCAAGCATCTTAAATGATTCATATTGAGACCTCAAGAGATCTATTTTAGCTCTCTTGACTTGTGAAGTCCCTTCATGCGTGACCAATAAGTGTTGCCAATCTCATAGGCGGATTGGCAATGAATTACCCGTGTAAGGTCATCCTCATTCAAGGCGGTTAAAAGGAGTTTTGGGCTTTGGAGTTAGCCTCATATTCTTTAAGGTCTAGGTCGGTCCAAGTGCTCTCATCCTCATCGGGTACTTCATAGGGTTTGGTAAGAGACTTAGCCACTAAGCTACCTAGTGATTGCAAAAAGATAGTCATCCTAACCTTCCAAATAGGGAAATTTAGGCCATCAAATTTAGGTGGGGATTTAATGTTGTCGGCCATGTTTACTAGTGTATGTATGGATGAATGAAAGTGTTGATTAGCAATATTTTAGGATCTCTCTAAGGATGTTAAGCCACACCTAGAGTCCAAGCTCTGATACCAATTGAAAATCACCTAGAGGGGGGGTGAATAGGTGATGAAGCTAATCAAAGGGCAATTTAAAAAATTATGAAGCAAGTGAATGCAAATGCAATGCAACAATCTCCCAAAACAAGACTAAGAGCCGTATGCCCCTTGCGGGGTTCTGAACTCCTTCCTCCGGCTTCCTCGTAAAATGAGTTAGAGGTGCGCAATGCAACCTTGTTGTATGGGATTTTGATTGACAAGATGAAGTATGATGAAAATGGCAATAGTAATCAAAAACACAAAGTAATAGCAAGGGAAAGTAAACCAATCGCAAACACAAAGATATGTTATTGAGGTTCGAGCACCCAGCTCTACTCCCCGCCTTCCCCAGAAGGATTCTAGCTACTTCCACTATCACAAAGATCAATTAAAATGGAGTACCCAACTCCTACAATTTCAGCACAATTGAATTCCTTAGTAATCAAAAGATCACAAACTCTCTCTTCAAATATCTCTTCCCTTACAAAGGTCCTTAGAGAATATTGAGAAGGAATGAAGCTCTTGTGTAAGTGAAGAAAAAATGAAATCAAATCAGAGAGTATTATCAAGAAAACACTTCTGAAATGAGTGAGAAATATCAGCACAAAAACCAAGAAAAATAGCTCTTTTGAATATCACAAACTTTGAATTTTTCTCTTGAATAATTGTTGTAAAGAAACTCTCCCCAAACACCCCTATTTATAGGAGAGGGCTAGGGTTTAGGGTTAGGAATTAATTACTGAAGATTAGGAAGTAATTAGTTCCAAATATACCCTCCAACGGATTTTTAATTTCAAAAATCAAGTTTAAAACAGCTATTAAAAAATCTGCCCGTTACTGTTCAACGGACACATCGGTCGACTGGCCCGGTCGACCGGTAGTTCAAAAAATCAGACCGTTATGAACTATCGGTCGACCGATCCGGTCGACTGCTCCTGACTGAGACTTAAAATAAAATTCCGGTCGACCGATCCGGTCGACTGGAAAGATACAGAGAGCAGAACAAGGCTATCGGTCGACCGATCCGGTCGACTGATGCCTGACTGAGACTCAAAACAATATCCCGGTCGACTGTCGGTAGACTGTCGGTCGACCGACATATATGCACACGGATACGTGCACTCTGCCAGGACTTCGGTCGACTGGTCCGGTCGACCGGACCAGCCTGACACAGACACGGTCGACTGTCGGTAGACTGCGGTCGACCGGGCCAGGTCAGAAAACGAAAATAAAACAGGATTTTGAAGAGAATAAAATTTTTATCAAAACTATTTTGAACACAAATTCAGTATATAACATAATAAAGAATTTGTAGAAGAAAGATTTAGTATTAAAATATTTTTGTATATTTTATAGGAAATAAACTTAGAAAAGACATACGCGTGAAAACGTGTGTGTTTGAGCTTCAAACTACTCTCTATTCTTTAACATGCTATAAAGCTAGAAAATAAAACCTAAGGACCTCTGAAGCAATCTTTGAGCTATCCAATGCCTTGCTAGTGCCTTCTCTTCTATGATCCTTCCTTGATGTGCAATTTGCCTTCAATGCTTGTTGGAACTTAGAAGTTTTTGCAAAAGCGAAGCGAATGAACTCTAAACATGGTACAAAACCTGAAACTCATCTTAGACAAAAGATTAGTATCAAATAGCACTTATTTGGTTTGTTATCATCAAAACACAAAACAATGGAGAGTGTAACCTCTTGGGCCAACACTTAATAATAATCCATATTTTACACCGACTTCATATTCGGATAATTCCAACCCGGTGTTTTACAATATGCACCAACCACATACGCCGGGTTGGCCTTATCCGAATCAATATGACCCATACCCCTCATCTAATAACTATAATTTCCAAAATAATTTCAACTCTTCACCAAGTAATTGGGGATTCACGTACCCGAGTCAAATTCTCAAACTCCTTGTCCACCATATCCACCAAGTCCACAATATCCACAACATCCATTTCCCGATTTTGCTTCTCATACTCCTTTTTCTGAACCACCAATTGAAGAAAAATCTGAGTTACTAAGGAGTTTAGAAGCCAATTTACAGAGAGTCGAGCAAAAACTTCAAGAACCATTTGCCTCTCCAATTCCACCATATTTTCAAGAGTCTTACTCAGTTTCACCTTTTCATAATGAACAACCATTTACCTTGGAAACGAGTAAAGAACTCTTGTGTGAGTCCAAGCTTCAATCTACACACATTTGTGACTCACATTATTCACAAACTTTCCAAAGTCAAGATTCTTATACTCCCATTCTAGAGCAGCCATCTGTAGAAATATCACGTTAAAAAAGAGTATAGACATCTTGCAAGAGTCTTTGTTACAATATCAAACAACATGTGCCGAGTCTTTCAATAAGGTGGATGAACAATTGAGTCAATTAGTTAACATCTATAGGAATGAGGAAACTCTATCTTATCAACCTTTGACCAATTCAATTATGCCACACTCTATTGATATGACCCAAGACTCTTGTCATTTTGGAAATCCAGATTCAATTTCAGCACACTCATCTGAACTTGTCCATCCCATTGACATTTTGGCAAGTTTTCCTTTTCCTGAAATTGAACTTGAGTGTGAATATGATCCTGAACTTCTACTTGATGATTCAATTCTACTTCCTGATTCAATTATGACTCCAGTGTCTTCACATGATTTCACTTCATTTCCCGAGTCAGTATTGGATCCAGTGCCTGTCCATTGTGAAATTGAATCACCAATCATTTATGATGATCATATTGAACTTGACCAATTCCATACTTTTGAAAGTCCCATTGATAAATTGGCAAGTTTACATTTTTGTGGAATTGAACTACATGAGGAATGTGATCTTGAACCCCAACTTCGTGATTCAATCCTTTTTCCTGATTCAATAATGACTCCGGTATCTTTACCTGACTACAAACTTTTCCCGGAGTCGACATTGGATCCTTTCCCAATTCATAATGAAGTTGAATCACCCATCTTAGAGGATCATGTTGAACTTGACCAATTCTATACTTTTGAAAATTCCATTGACAAATTGGCAAGTTTTCCATTTTTGAACTCCATGAGGAATGTGACCTTGATTCTCACAATCTCTTTACTTCTGAAACTGATTGTACAATTCTAGCAGAAGATGTTGACCTTAGTTTTGAAGAATTGTATGGCGACGAGCTTGAATTTCTTAATATTGGAAGTAAAGAGATATCACCTATAGTAGGTCACATTCCATCATTGGAAAATGATTGTGGACTTGAGCTTCATTTCTTGACTTGGACCCAATTCCTGAACTCACTTCGACTCTTGAACCTTTACTTGACTTAATTCACCTTCCTGAGTCGGTATTAGTTCCTGTCTTTCCTGAGTCCAAGTCATCCGTTCTATCATTTTATACTCCATTCTGGACATGGTAGTTGACAAATTTGACTCAGAAATTTATTATGGAAAATGGAAATTAGATGGGGTCATGTACTTAATAAAAATCTTTCATGGATTCATCTTTTTAATGGGTCATATTCATTATATTTCTGGTGGGTTCCTCAAAACCCAAAGCAAAGTTGATTGGGCCATGTTTCGTGGACCAATCAGACCACCACCGGAACCACCACCTTAAGGTAATTTTTTCCTTCCCTCTCTATTTTGTTTCATGCATACAT
Source organism: Agave tequilana (assembly GCA_038442645.1). Taxonomy (NCBI): domain Eukaryota; kingdom Viridiplantae; phylum Streptophyta; class Magnoliopsida; order Asparagales; family Asparagaceae; genus Agave; species Agave tequilana. The sequence goes on from JAVJIF010034579.1 coordinate 10,620, forward strand.
ATATCATGATGCATTGAGGACAATGCATGAAATAAGTGTGGGGGAGGGTTTACTAACATAGAGTTTTTAGATCTTCTTTCTTTTACACTTCTTTTAGAAATATAAAATTTAAAAATAAAAAAAAAACTTTTTGAAATAAGAGACAAAGTTTTGATCTATTTTTAAGAAAATTAAGATGTATCTTAGAAATTAAGAAAGCCTTAATTATGACATCTTAAATCTAGTTGAAATAATAGATCTTGTTTGAAATTATAGGCTAAGTAAGAAAAATTGGTGAGATATTTTTATCTTGAATTTTTTGCCTTAGATAAGTATGCACTTTACACTTACACATTTCTTGGGATGGAAACAAAGACCAAAAATGCCATAAAAATAAAAAAAAAAAGAAAAATATATATATAAATAAAACATCACCTATTAAGCTGGATAAATGTGCCTCAAGAAGCATGATTATTTACGCCTAACGGTGGTAAAGGAAATAAATAATCCCCTTTAGTTTTGTGGCCTTTTTTACTCGAGACCTTAAACCCTAGGGATGTTTTCTCATCTGGTGCCCTAAGACCGTCTGGTTTGGGAGTCATCGGTTATAGGCTCGTTACAAGGGTAAACTAGAAAGCCTAAACTAAGGGAAGAAAAAAGAGAAAAAGAAAAAATATATATAAAATAAATGGCTTGATGGTTGGAGTTGAAATCCCAGAAATTTTCACTGAGCACGGTGTGCATACTATCTAGGTTTTATGAAAGATAAAGTATTCAATCCAATTTTGAAGTCTTACCTTAATTGAAAACAAGATCTTGCATAGAGACTAAGTTTAAGAAAGAATGATTATAGGTGGACTTATGACCTAAGATCACTTATATTTTTGCAAAAAATAGTTCGAAAACATGTCTCTCTTTCAAAATGAATTTTCAAAACACTAACATTTGTCTTCTTTCTTTATGGATTTTATGGGTGTAATCCGCTGAAAACCCTCAGGAGACAACACTCCTCCTCTTTGGTAACCTAGAGGTTTAACGGCTTGTTGCACACGCTCAGTGCAATCGCGTCACCTGCGAAAGTGGTGTAATAAATTGGTAGTATAGTTTTTCTTTTTCTTTGTTTTGCTCGGGACGAGCAAAAGAATAAGTGTGGGGGTGTGATTGATACACAATATTGCATATTTTACTACATAATCCCCATGCATATTGCAAATAAATATATGATTTTTACTCATCTTCTCTATATTTTTACAGGTCCACAACTGAAATGAGAGAAAGCCTAATAATCACTTTAATTAGCAATAATTAAAGAGATTAATTCCAAGCCCAAGATAAAGCCCATGTTTAAACCCAGGATCCAGAGAATTCTACGTAACAACTCAAGATTCTAGAAGGCCACGTGGATAACAACCTCGCAACCAACTCTCAACAAGAAGCTGTTGCTCAACAGACTAGATATTGCCGCAATTTCTGGGATTTTCCCGCCAAATTGCGGCAGTTGAGAGGTTGTTGGATCCCGGATTTTGCGCCAACAACCTGGCTCTCGAAGCTTCCCTCTGAAGGCTATAAATACTGCACCTGGACCTGCGAGCAAAGACGGAATGGAGAAGAGAGGAGAAATTAGTAGATGCTTGTAATTTTGTAGGTTTTTCTCTAGGTTTTAGTTCTTTAGACCCTCTTCTTCTTCCCTAGAAATTTTGCAAAGAGAGAGTTTGTAAGAGAGAGAAAGCTTGTGTACATCAAGGAGTGACAACTTGTGAAGCAAGGATTCATCCATTCTCTTCTCTCTACTCTTGCATTTTCTAGTTTACTTGCTTTCTTTATTTCTTGCTTTACTTTCTTGCAATTTAATTCATACTTTGCTTTTATTTTGTAATGGCTTGTAGCTAACTTTTCTACATGTACTAGCTAACAACTTACCTTGCTAACTACTAACTCATGGGTGATTGTTATCTTTAATCTTGCAAGTTGGATGGTCTTCTCTTCTCCGATGGGTTAAACCCCCGTCATCCAAGTGGGAAAGTAATTAGATCAATACGCAAGACAAATCCATACCGATGAATCAACATGAGGCACGCATTCATTATCACGGAGTTTAGTAAGTTTTAGTAAGGTAGTAAGGTTAGCTAGTCATGGTTTTCTTCCATTCAAGTTTTCTAAAGTTTTCTTTTCTTTTTAGTTGTTAGTCCAAATCCAATCTTGATTTTGATTTCTTTTACATTTTCCATCATGAACATATCCATCCATTCTTTCATTTCTTCTTCATTGTTTATTCTTTATTTTTTTTTTAAGCATAGAAGAATTCTCGTTTTACATCTTCACTACCTATCGTAAAGCTTCCATCGCGAGCTCTCCCTGAGAATCGACTCGGTATAGCCCTATGCTATAACGGAGATAAGAAAGGGTATATTAATCATCTTTCATACATTTGTGGAGTGATCTAAGCACCTGAGGTTGTTTCTAAAACCTTATCTCCTTAATTGAATACATATATTTGTGCTCATTTATACTTCAAAATACGACACCTTTCTCGTCTAATCACCAAGCTTTCCAAATTATCAACAGAACTTTCCTAACCAAGCTCTACAATCCTCCTTTCAGAATCCTCAATTGGAAAGAAGAATGACTGACTTTGAGAGAAACATGGAGAGATATATGAAAAACCAAGACTCTCTCATGCAAACCATTCAGAGGCTAGAAGTTCAAATGAGCCAATTAGCCAACCCACAGAATGAGAGACAAAAGGGTACCCTGCCTAGTCAGCCAGTCACCAATCTGAGGAATTCCCAACAAGCTCATTTGGCTGAGGATCCTTCATTCAATCAATGTAATGTTGTGCACACATTGAGGTCAGGAAAGAAAGTTGATAACCAAGCGTCAACACCCACCAGTCCTATTCAGCACAACCAAAATCAAGCTTCCACCTCATCCAATCCAATTTCTTCCAATTCTGACGAGTCTGAAAAAGACAAGTCAGCCAGCCAGGTGCACCAGCCTATAGTACCATTTCCAAATAGGCTAAAAACAATAAGCAAAACCCGCACATGGACAAGATAATCGAGATGTTTAACCAAGTGAAGATAAATGTGCCACTTCTTGATGCCATCCAACAAGTTCCTTCCTATGCTAAGTTTCTTAAGGACATGTGCACCAAGAAGAGAAAGACTAATGTTCCTAAGAAAGTCTTCCTAGCCACTAATATTAGTGAGCTATTTTCGGGTCCTATCCCTGTCAAGTACAAAGATCCAGGTAGCCCTACCATTGCCTGCACAATAGGACAAGCCGAGATTAGTCGTGCACTTCTTGACTTGGGGGCAAGTATCAACTTGCTTCCATTCTCTGTTTATCAACAACTCGGGTTGGTGACCTTAGTCCAACTCGAGTCACCATCCAATTGGCTGACCGTTCTGTTAAAGTTTCAAAAGGGGAAATTAACGATGTCCTGATCCGGGTAGGAGAGTTCATATACCCTGTCGATTTCATAGTTTTGGAGACACAACCTGTGTCCAACTCCAATCGTAGGGCTCAAACTCTGGTCATCCTAGGTCGGCCATTCCTAGCCACTGCTAATGCCATCATCAATTGCAGGAATGGGTCTATGAGGTTAACCTTTGGAGACATGACTAGAGAAGTCAATGTCTTCCATCTAGGAAAACAACCCCGTGACATCGAGGACCAAACTTTTGAAGTAAACCAAATTGAGAACTTGACAAGTGAACACGGGGAAGAATTTGAATCAAAAATGGAGATTGACTTCGAGTTAGAGTCTGATGACTTTAATCTCGATCAGGTGGTAGATTCTGTCGTGAATTGGGCTTCAAACCCAATTTCACCTACAATGGAGCCAATAGATTTGACTAGTCCCTCTAGTGAGCCTGCCTCTTCCTTAGAATTGAAAGCCCTTCCTGCGCATCTCAAGTACGCCTATCTAGGCGAACAAGAGACATTTCCCGTCATCATTGCCTCTCACTTAAATGACGAGGAAGAAAAAGATTTGAAAGATATTCTAAGAAAACATAAGGAAGCCATTGGGTGGACTATGACTGATATTAAGGGATTAAGTCCAACCATCGTTCAACACCGCATCCATCTCAATGAAGACGCCACACCCAAGAGAGACCCGCAGCGTAGGTTAAACCCTATTATGCAAGAGGCTGTTCATGCTGAAATCATAAAACTCTTAGACAATGGGATAATTTATCCCATTTCGGATAGCCATGGGTCAGTCCTGTCCACGCGGTCCCAAAGAAATCTGGTTTCACCGTAGTGGAAAAGGAGAACAAAGAGTTGGTTCAAACTCGACTTCCCACGAAGATTCGAGTTTGCATTGACTATAGGAAACTGAATGCTGCAACTCGTAAGGACCATTTTCCACTTCCCGTCATTGATCAGATGCTTGAACGTTTGGCGGGTCACGAGTACTACTGCTTCTTGGACGGTTACTCGGGCTATAACCAGATCCCTATCGCTCCCGAGGACCAAGAAAAGACCACGTTCACATGTCCATTTGGGACATTTGCTTATCGTCGAATGCCATTCGGCTTATGCAATGCCCCAGCAACGTTTCAACGTTGCATGTTGAGTCTTTTCTCTGATATGGTAGAGCGCTTCTTAGAAATATTCATGGATGATTTCTCCATCTACGGAGATTCATTCACTCAATGTCTCCACCATCTTGAACTCGTCCTCCAACGTTGTGCTGAAAAATATTTGACACTAAACTGGGAGAAATGCCACTTCATGGTGAAACATGGAATTGTCTTGGGTCATGAAATATCCAAGAAAGGAATAGAAGTGGATAGAGCCAAATCGAGGTTATTGCTAAGCTTTCCATGCCCAAATGCGTTAAGGACATTAGATCCTTCTTAGGACACGCTGGTTTCTACCGAAGATTTATCAAGGATTTTAGCAAAATTGCTAGGCCCTTGACTAATCTGTTGGCTAAGGATGTGTCCTTCACTTTCGATGTTGACTGCATCACTTCTTGGGAGAAGCTTAAGAGAGAGCTGATTTCTGCACCAATCATATCTGCACCGGATTGGTCTAAGCCGTTTGAGATTATGTGCGATGCTTCTGATTTTGCCATAGGCGCTGTCCTAGGACAACGTATTGATAACAAGCAGCATGTGATCTACTACTCTAGTAGGACTCTCAATGACGCTCAACTGAACTACACTACGACCGTGAAGGAATTCTTGGCAGTAGTGTTTGCCTTAGAGAAGTTTCGTCCCTACCTACTAGGGTCCAAAACTACCATCTTCACCGATCATTCTGCACTTAGGTATCTCATGATGAAGAAGGATGCCAAGGCCCGACTCATTCGTTGGATCCTCCTTCTTCAAGAATTTGATCTCGAAATTCGAGACAAGAAAGGTGTAGAAAATGTCGTTGCTGACCATCTCTCACGGATTCCCAATTCTCCATGCAACGAAATACCCTTCAATGAGGATTTTCCTGATGAACATCTCTTAGCTATCTCTAGGGAACCTTGGTTTGCTGATATAGTGAATTACTTAGTCACAAACCAAACTCCGTCTCATTGGTCCAAAAATGAAGTTTACCGGTTCTTATCCCAAGTCTGGTATTTCTTTTGGGAGGAACCGTATCTTTTCAAGTACTGTTCCGACCAAATTATTAGGAGATGCATTCCCGATGAGGAGGTTAGGAGTGTTCTGTCCTTCTGTCACGAACTTGCATGCGGTGGACACTTTGGTCCCCGCAAGACTGCTGAAAAGGTGCTACAAAGCGGGTTTTATTGGCCCACTCTGTTCAAGGATGCCTATGATTATTGCAAGACGTGCCCTAGATGCCAAATGGTAGGTAGGATCTCACATCGAAATATGATGCCCCTCAACCCAATTCTAGAAATAGAACTCTTTGATGTTTGGGGCATCGACTTTATGGGTCCATTTCCTAACTCATTTGGGAACCAATACATATTGGTTGCTGTGGACTATGTGTCCAAGTGGGTAGAAGCCATTCCTTGTAAAACTAATGATAACAAAGTTGTCATAACTTTTTGAGAGAACATTTTTTCCCGCTTCGGAACCCCTCGTGCTATCATCAGTGATAATAGCACCCACTTTTGCAATAGATCTTTTGAAGCCCTTATGCGAAAGTATGTCATAACTCACAAGTTGTCCACACCATATCATCCTCAAACCAGTGGGCAAGTTGAGGTTTCAAATAGACAAGTCAAACTTATATTGGACAAAACTGTGAACCAAAACCGGAAAGATTGGTCCTTAAAACTTGTAGATGCTCTATGGGCCTACAGGACCGCTTTCAAGACGATTTTAGGAATGTCTCCCTATAGGTTAGTCTATGGCAAACCTTGTCACTTGCCCGTTGAGTTAGAGCACCGAGCCTTATGGGCAATCAAGCAGTTGAATTTCGATTTGACTAAGGCCGGTGACGTTCGGAAATTACAAATTTCTGAATTGGAGGAATTGAGAAATGAGGCCTATGAAAATGCTAGGATCACTAAAGATAGAGTGAAGATTTTCCATGACAAGCACATCATAAGAAAAACCTTTGTCCCTGGTCAAAAAGTCTTACTCTACAATTCTAGGCTTCATCTTTTTCCAGGAAAATTGAAATCACGATGGACTGGGCCATTCGTTGTAAAGACCGTGTTTCCACACAGTGCAGTTGAGATCAGTGACCCCAAGAATGGAAATGACTTTAAGGTAAATGGTCAACGCCTTAAACCTTTCTTGGAATCGATGCCGGTAGATGAAACGATAATGGGTCTTTTTGACCCAGTGTATCGGTAACTTTCATCCTTTCCATTTTATTTCATGCACTTATACATTTCTTTCATTCATTGGGGACAATGCATGAGATAAGTGTGGGGGAGGGTTCTAACATGACTGATAATAAAAAATAAAAAAAATTGAAAAGGGTAGACAATATTTTGATATATTTTTTGTAAGAATTTAAGTCAATTTTAAGGAATAGGAGAATCATAATTAGGATTTCTTACACTTGGTTGAAATATAACTTGTTTGATTTTTAGAGTCAGGAAGAAATTTGGGAAAGTAATTTAGTCTTGATATTTACCTTAATGACATATGCACACAAAATACAATTACACACTTAGGGTTTGAAAACAGAGACTCTTGTGCCTCATAAAAAAAAAGTCTAATTATTGAGTAGCTAGGTGCTTTGGCCTAAGCAAGCCTTAGTATTTATGCAAAAGATAATTAGACAAGTTTGAAAAAAAAAAAAAAAGTATTCCCTGATTAAGCTGGGTATTTATGCCTCATGAAGCATAAGTATTCACGCCTAAAAGGGGTACCTCGTATAAATAATGTGTATCCTCTGATTAAGCTGGGTATTTATGCCTCATGAAGCATAAGTATTCACGCCTAAAAGGTTATATAGTATAAATAAAAACCTTAGTTTCGTGGCCTTATCTGCTCGGGTGTTTAGGTCCTTAGGGGTGTTTTCTCACCTGGTGCCCTAAAACCGTCAGGTTTGGGTGTCACCGACTGAAAGCTCGTTACATGGGCAGATTAGAAAGCCTAATGAAATTGAGGAATAAAAGTTCACAAAAAAAAATAAATAAATAAATATGAGGCATAGGAGTTAATGTTGAAGAACCCTTAGTAAACTTCACAGTCACGATGGTGCATACGAATCAGGGTAAATTAATAGACTAGATGAGAAGTACAATTTGACTCCTTACTTTAATTGTTGACATGTTTTTGAATGGAGACTAAGTTTAGGAATGAAAAATTTGATATTCCTATAACTTATAGATTACTTAAGATCTCACAAATATACCTCAAATATTTTCTCCTTCAAAAATATTAAAAAAAAAATGCTTTTCGAAAATACTAACATTTTCTCTTCCTTTTTGGATTTTGTGGGTGTAATCCGCTGAAAACCCTCACGAGACAAAACTCGTCCTCTAGGGGTGACCTAGAGGTTTAATGGCTTGTTACACATGCTCAGTGCAATCGAGTGACCTGCGAAAGTGGTCTAATAATTGATTCGAGTTAGTCTAATGATTTTTGCTCGAGGGCGAGCAAAAGATAAGTGTGGGGGTGTGATTTGTCACATACATTGCATTCATGTTGTCACTTTACCACACTTGTTTGCTAATAAATGATATTAATAAGTGTCTTTTTTCTTTGCTAAATGTAGGACCAAATGCTCAAAGGAATAAAAGGAGAACAAGCCCAAAAGCCCACTTTATTCTGAATTAATTTAGAATAAATTCGAAGTGAAGAGGTCTAGGCTATATCTTGGCATATCAAGGGGTTGAGAAAAACTCTCCTTGAATCGAGGAATCGAAGCCAGAAAATCAAAAGCCGATTTAGTCAGTGGTTGAAGCAGCAACAAGAAAACCAGCAGGAGATGCGAGCCCCACTTCAAACAAGGGGCCTCCTCCCCTTTGGTGTGGCCACGTGGCCATACCAGGGCCGCAGAAACGCGGCCCAAGCCGCGTTTCCGCGGCCAACTGAATTCAGTTGGGGGAGCGTTTGCTCCCCCAACGTTCCCGGGATCCTGATTCTTTGGTTTTTGGCTATAAATACCTCTTTCAGCAGAGAAAAAGGCAGCGAAGACTAGGATTAAATTTTGCTTTTATTTTCTTAGGATCTAGGTTCTTTGTTAGCTAGAACTCAAGTTGTAATTTCATTGTTTACTTTGTAGTTCAGTCTAAAAACTTGTGAGAGAGAGGACAGAGAGCTTGTAATCGAAGATTGAAGTGACAGCAATACAAGAAGCAAGCCTCCTTTTCTTCCACTCGTGTCTCGGTATGTTGTGCATATTTATGTTTGCTTTATTGTTTTCCATGGATAACTAAAAGGTTTTCTGGGCTAGCTATCGACTCTCTTTTTTTTTCTTCTCTTCTGTTTTTAAAAGAAAAAGTCCCGATGACTCATATGCATGCCTCCCTTAAAAGCCTTTCTTTTTGAAAGTGTTCTTGAAGGCACATGAGGATGGGTATGGATAGTTGAATTCACCATTCTCTCTTGAACTTTTTGTGAATCGTTTTTATTCATTCTTACTTCTTCGCGCTTTATGTCTTAATATCTGATTCCAACTCTTTCTTGAAGAAAAGGACTCAACCCTTCTGCATCTTATGTGCTTTACTTAAAGCTTTCTAAAAAAAAAAGCAACTTTAAGTTTTGCAAATGATAACTTGAGGGACTTAATACTTTAAGAGAAGAATGAACAATTGAGTAGGAAGATAGCAAGCCCAGATCTGATTTCATATTATAAAACAACATCACAACTCTTAACGCTTTTTACAAATCACCTTCTCCAAATCCTCTTCTGAAAGATAAAATTTCTCTTTTTCATCTCTTTCCTTCCATTCTCTTTTCCTAAAAAACGAACACAAATTCCTTATTTTTAAGCAACTCATCGAAAAGCTTCTATCGCATCCCTCCTTGTGGACACGACCCGTTAGCCACAAGCTACACGGTACATTCTTAAACTCATTGGTTGTTCATTTATTTTAGCAATCACTATCCATAAAAGACATTCTCTCAAAGCCACTGGTTTTGTCAATCATGATGTTAGTGATGGGCAGTGGGAACTCGTCTTTCGGGCAGGCTGCATTAAGGTAGCGGTAGTCAATACTGATCCAGAATTTTCCATTCTTTTTAAGAACGGGGACAATGTTAGTAACCCAATCCGGATGCTACTCTTCCCGTATGAAACCACATTCGATGAGTTTATAGACTTCAGCTTCAATAGCTTTCATAATGTCAGGGCGAAACCATCGTTGTTGTTGTTTCACTGGCTTGACATCTGGCTTAATGTTTAAATGATGCATAGCTATTTGTGGATCGAGACCGGGCATGTCTTTATAATTCCATGCAAAGACATCGATATACTCTAGTATAAGAGCTATCAATTCTTCTCTTTCCGTAAGTGATTGATTTTCACTTCTAGAGATGTTTAGGGTGATCTTGACTCCCCAGATTAACCTGAATAACCCTATTCTCAGTGGATAATTCACGTTATTCAAATCGCTTCTCCCAATGAAGATCAAGTTGCTAGGCCCATGGCTCAGTTTCAAACATTTTAATAGCTTTCTTATGCTCCAATTGATTGATTGAAGTCATATTGTGGGAGAGATTCTTGAAGAGCACCCCATACTGACGTCTGATTCTCACTCAGATGAAATGAAGGAATGTGACAGGAGATATTTTTCTTCTTCAGACTGGAACGGAGCAGGGGGTGTAACATATCCCAACCACCTGCGTATTTTATCGTAATAATTTGCTGGCTTCCCTTTCGGCATGAAAATCCATAAAAGACCACGTCAACACCTTCTGAAGTTAAAGCCATTCCCACGTTGTAGGTTGTACCCCATGTTTCTCATCATATAGTGTGTCGATCGTGCATAATGGAAAATTTGTGGGGGCTCTGAGTCTGAGCCTGAGTTTGTAAATGCAGACATTCGGGGTTAGACCCTACCGAATACTATAGGCGATTGACTCCTTTTGAATGGAGGGATCATAAAGGCAGATCCTCCATCATTCTCTATAGGCATACTTATCATGCTTAACATGGACAAGGGCATGTGTAGAGAGCTATCATCTGCAGACTTAAATACATCAACACTCACAGGATAATCAAAAGTGACATTCTCATTGATCACTCATTCATCACCATCCTCAATAGGATTATTACATTAGGATCATTTAAATATGCTACAATTAGTTTGAAAGCAAAAGTAGCCGGCGCGTCTTCTTCTGGCTCTGAATCTGCTTCATTATCGCTATCATCGCTTTTAAGCAGTGGTTCTTTTGCTACTTTGTCGGCTTTCTTGTAGAGGAGAGCATCAGTAAAGTAGTTTTCAACACCCTTGAACTGCTGTTTTTCAGCAAACACTGTTCATACTGTTGCATAATCTTTCACATACTTGAAGCACTGGTGCGAATGAAAGGAACGATCCAATTAGCGTGAATCCAAGGCCGCCCAAGCAATAAATTATATGATGTGTTAGCATCAATGACGTAACATTGCACTTCTAATTTTAGGTCTCTGATTCGACAACGAAGATGAATCTTTCCCAATGGGTGACTACTTCCTACATTGAAACTATATATCATAGTAGTTGTTGCTGATAATCTATTCAGTGGTATCCCAAGAAGTAGAAGAGCCTTTTAGGGATGATGCTGAGTGCAGACTCTGGATCAACCTGTACCATCTCAACGCACGTCGAGCCGATGTATCGAGTATAATAGAAGGGTCAATCGTGTTTATTATCTTTGAGGAGCATGTCCTCAGCAGTGAAGGTGATGGCAGGTATTCTCAGCAGAACATGATGACATTCAGGACACAAGGGCTAACTGTCATCCTCAGAGGCCTCTAGCATATGTGTCAGAAATGATTCTGAATTAGCCAGCGCGTCCTTGAGTGCCTCTCTTGTCTCTTTCAAGAGGCAAAGCAGCTCGTGTATAATGATCTGAGCTAGAATATTAGCTAGTTGTGCCAATATATCAAAGCAGAAAGGAGCGTAAAGTCCCGGGCCCGAAGTTCTCTTCAAAACACGCGGTCAAACCGGACTTCTTTTTGTTTTTTCCCTAGTGTTGGGACTGAAGCTAGAACAGGTATTTTTGCTGACTTCGTTGGTTATTGTGTCTCGTCAGTAGTCTTCTCGTATTGTCTTATGTATGATTTTTCAGACCGAGTACCTGTTGGTTGGGGTGCAGCGTCCTGTGCTGTGAAAGCATGCTTCTCGTCTTCTGAATCACTGAGAGAAGCTACTGTTACGTTTTCATCACCTGGCAGAACAGAGACAACATTGCAGGATTTCTCCTTGGGCTTGAGTTTCTTTGAATCCCATTGTTCATCTTTAGCAGGATCTGGGTTCACCCACATTTTTTTTCGCAGTCTTCAACGTCAGTGGAACCAGACATTTAGCCTCCTGTTGCTTTGCTGAAGGATTACTTACCTCTAATCATGCCTTAGGGACTGGAGGATGTTTGTTGGGGACTATAATCTTCAGCAGAGTGCTGAACTCAAGAGTCACCATGTTTGCGGTGACCTTCTTTATTCTAACTTTAAAGTTAGAACTCCGACATTGACCAAAGCCTGGAATTTATCCTTGAGGAAAAAGTATTTATGGGTAGTATAGTGAACCATCCTATGGAAGAGGCAGTAGTTGGGATCGTTAGTGCATCCCACTTTATTAGGGCATCGAACCTCTGGCAGCTTCAACTTATTACCTTTTTGGAGAAATGGAATATTGTAACCACCTACTCATCTTTGAAGGAGTACTATTTCGGAGAAAACTTGAACTCCTGATTACTGGTGCAATTCTTCTTGATTTTCGGAGGAGCTTCCCCCGATAACTCCACATATATAGTTTCTTTCCCTTTTGCTTGAGAAGACTGTGCCATATCGTTGCATCCTTTATTGTTCAAACCCATTTCCCTTTAGGTATGGATGACTCAAACATTTTAGCCGACTTCTCGGCTATTTCAGCTTGTTCAACTAGCTCTTTCCAAGTGTGGGCCTTAACAGCTCCCATGCAAATTTTTACTTAGTTCAGGAAGCTGTGCCTATATGTCTGCAATAACATAGGTAATGGCATCCCTGCTGGACACATCAGAGATAGGTTCCTGAATCTTTTAATGTAATCACGGACTGATTCTCCTTTCTTCTGCACGGTGAAAAGAAGTTTATCCATGGTTACCTCGGTGTCATCCTCATAGAAGCGAGAGAGGAACCGAGTCTCTAAATCGATCCAAGAATTTATGAAACCCGGTGGAAGGCTTCTGAACCAGTCAAAGGCCACTTCTTTGAGAGTACCAATAAACAATGTGGCCATGATGGCATCATTATCTATGATATTACCAGTCTGGGACCGAAAGTAATAGATATGCTGATTTGGTGAGCTCTTACCATCATACGTATGTAATGTAGGTGGTTTAAACTTCGGCGGGTATGGCACTGAATCCCATTCAAGTAGGTAAGGACGAGTCATGCCTACCTTTTTCAGCTCATCCCTCTGAGCTAGGGATGTGATCTGAGTCTAGATAACTTTAATAATCTTGGTATCAATTGAGGAGCTTTCCTTTGACTTCTCAGCCTTAGGCTATTCATCATTATTATGCTCCTCCTCATTATGATTGCTCCCAGTATCATTGTTATTCCGGTTAGTGAGGAGCTGAGCTAGCATTTGTTGGATATTGTCCAATGCTTCTTGCTAGGCCTTGGAGGTCTGCTCTTGAGCCTCCATCTGTCGGCGGAGCTCATTATTATTATTATCGGCCATGTTAGCTGACACTCTGCTTGTTTGCACAGAGCTGACCGTTACTGGAGAGGTATATCCACTAGATTCTCCCTCATTATCTAACCATTAGAAGAGACTTTTCAGTGATTCTGGTGATATCACCCCAGTTGAAGAGGATGATTGATCATAATTATAGGGTATTGCTACACTGGATCTTGTGCCTCGGAACACATCTTCTTGTCCTACTAAAACTTGGCCTAAACCAGGGCAATAGTCTGAATCTGGAGAACTGAATGAAGGAGAGTTAGTATCACGTCTACCTTATCTTCCCCTGAGCGGTTCACGCCCCCTTCCTATCATGTTGATGGATGCTGAGGGAAGATCTGGCACATTTTATGCTTTGTTTCTTTTCTAAGACTTCATAGGGGCTTGAATCAATAATTAGTTGAAAACTGACTGTCGGGCTGGAAGAGTGGCGGGGACTGGCCCTAATTGGCAATAGACTGAATGGACCGTCACCAACTGGCACCCTACTTGTTCACAGCAGGAGGGAGAAGTATGGAGTAGTTCTAACTTTTATTTGTTAGTTAAGAACTTTTGTAAATCAGGATTAAACAAACTTAAGCGGTCTAATACAGGGACTCGAGGAGATCGTGTACTGAGTTGTTCATGTTGGAGAACTCTAGCATTAAAACTTCTCTTTAGAACTACAGGTGATTTTATAACTACCTCACCAGTAGTATTAGTTTTGCTTGGTGAAACTAAACTTTTAGCTCCGCCTGCAAGTGCGAGCTTAGCGCCAGGAGGCGTATGAAGTGAAGCCATGAAAGCTTCGCTTTCAGCACAGGGTGGTGCGTTGCTCTTTGCTTTGCGACGAAGGTAATTAGCACTGCATAGTGCTTTAGTTCCAGCCTCGCGGTTAGGGACTTTGTTAGTACCCTTAGGTGCTGAAGCTAAATAAGCAATGCTATCAGCATTTAGGGATATCCCCTTACCTCCGCTTTGAGGAGCGGACATAGCGCTGGAAGCTAGCGCTTTCTAATTTGGCAAAACCAGTGGGAACTCACTCCCATGTGGTTTCAATTCAGCCTCGCGGCTAGCATGAGCAACGCTTTCAACACTTAAGGGCATCTTGCCCTTGTCTTCACGTGAGAGGCGGGGTTAAGCTTCAACTTTGCCTAAAGCTTCGTGCGGAGAGGCTCCTTTCTTCGCCCTTCATACCTGCTTGCCTGAGCAGTCTTAGGTTCGCATGGAATCTGTTTGGCTTTGCGTGAAAAGCCACCATGTTGACATGAAGTCAACTTAGCCTCAGTTGAGACTGAGGGGATCTGGAGTGATCTTTGCTCACCTGTGCACATGGCTAATAGGAAATGATGACGTGTGTGAGATTGTTGGCATCATCAACATCTGTTTGAGGATGTTTGATGGACAGGGCCGAGCCCTCATGAACGTTCGACATGTTCTAGATTTAAAGAAGAATTTTCTCTCGTTGGGAGCTTTGAAAGCTCGTGGGTACAAGTTTTCTGGTGCAGATAGAGAAATTAAAGTTACTAAATTCTTCATGATGATTCTCAAAGTAGAATGAACAACAAAATTGTACAAGTTGATAAGAAGCATTATTATTGGTGATGCTTTAACAGCAACAGAGAAGAAAGATACTACAAGACTTTGGCAAATGCGTCTTGGACACATGGGCGAGTGAGGTCTTTAAGTCCTACACAAAAGGAGTGCTCTATTAGGTATCAAATATTGCAAACTTGATCTTTGTAAATTTTATGGGTAGGCAAAATAGAATAGCTTTCTCTACATCTTAGCACAAGACGAAGGGCTTGCTAGATCTCATACACACGGATGTGTGGGGGCCTTCGTCAGTAGCATCCATTGGGGGTACTAGGTACTATGTTACTTTTATAGATGATTTTTTAAGAAAAGTTAGGTATACTTCTTGAAGCAGAAATCAAAAGTATTTCAGAAGTTCAAGGAGTGGAAAACTTTGGTGGAAAATCAGACGGGGCGGAAGGTGAAAGTCTTCAGGTCCAATAATGGAAACGAGTATACCTCCAAAGAATTCAAAGACTACTTAGCAAGTAAGGGCATCAAATACCAGCTAAGTATTTCAAGGTGACCAGAACAAAACGGAATAGCAGAGCGCATGAATCGGATACTTAGAGAGCATATTAGACCAGCTAAGTATTTCAGGGCGACCAGAACAAAACGGAGTAGCAGAGCGCATGGACACTTGCAGAGCGTATTAGATTGCAGGTGGCATGTCAGAAGGATTTTGGATAGAGGCGATGAATCATGCGAGTTATCTGGTAAACATGTCACCATCAACAGCTATTAATCTTCAGATCCCAGATGAGATATCGCGAGGAGTATTTGTGGACTACTCAACCCTACAGATTTTCAGTTGCCTGGTCTATAGTTTTGTTGATAGTCAGAAAAGGAACAAATTGGAGTCCAAGTCTAAGAAGTATATCTTCATCGGGTTCACAAAAGGAGTCAAGGGTTTCAGACTTTGGGATCCTGAGAAAAAGAGCGCCTTTACCAGTAGAGATGTGGTCTTTGACAAAGATTCAATGTTGCGAAAAAAGTCAGAGATAGAGGATAAAGCGCAAGGTGGAGCTTCAGACAGTTCAGCAGCAGATGCTCAGAATAAAGGAGTCAAGTTCTCAGATAGCCCTAAAAGGCCTGAAGGGTCAGAAGAGGACTCCTCAGATTCAGATGGTGACAAACAAGAGGCTACTTAAGAGCAACCTAGATCGTTGAGGCAGTGAGTCAGCGTTACGATGCCACCAATAAGGTATGGCTGGGATGAAGATCATGTCTCTTTCGCATTAGTAACAGAAACAGGAGAACCTGACAGTTACAGGGAAGCGATCGAGGCAGCTGACCACGGCAAGTGGATTATAGCCATGGAGCAAGAGATGGAGTCTTTGGATAGAAACCAAACATGGATGTTAGTCGACCTTCAAAAGGACTCCAAGATAATAGGTTGCAGATGGGTCTTTCGCAAGAAGAATAATGAACAATATAAGGCAAGGTTAGTTGCCAAAGGATAAGCTCAGAAGGAGGGTATTGACTACAATAAGATTTTCTCTCCTGTGGTCAAGCACACATCTATTCGGATATTATTAGTGATAGTTACTCAGTTTGATTTAGAGTTAGAGCAGACGGATGTTAAAATAACATTTATGTATGGTGAGCTTGAGGAGAAGATATACATGAAACAACCTGAAGGTTACATTCAGAAAGGTAAAGAAAATAAAGTGTGTCTTCTAAAGAAGTCCCTCTCTGGACTTTAGCAGTCTCCTAGGCAGTAGTACAAATGGTTTGACTCTTTCATGATCAAGGCCAAATGCAACTGATGTGAGTATGACAGTTGTGTCTATTTAAAGCAGAGTGATGATCCGACATATTTGTTGTTATATGTAAATGATATGCTAATTGCTGCGAGAAACAAGACTCATGTTCAGAAGCTTAAAGCTCAGCTCAAGAAGGAATTTGACATAAAGGATTTAGAAGAAGCATGAAGATCTTAGGTATGGAGATCATTCGAGGAAGAAGCACAGCAGACTTTAGCTATCCTAAGAGAACTATGTTCTCAAAGTGTTGGAGAGATTCAACATGGCAGAAGTAAGACTAATCACCACTTCTTTGGCAGGTCACTTCAATTATCCTCCAAGCAGTGTCTACAATCACCGGATGAGGAGGAAGAGATATCTCAAGTACCATATACTAGTGCGGTGGGATCACTCATGTATGGTATGTTCTACGCTAGGCCAGACTTAGCCTATGCAGTTAGTACAGTAAGTCAGTTCATGTCAAATCCAAGAAAGCAATATTAGGAAGCAGTGAAATGGGTACTATGATATCTGTGAGGGACTGCGAGATTAGGCTTGGTGTTTCAGAGATTGAAAACGGGGAAGCCTAGGTTACTACAAGGCTATGTTGATGCAGATTATGCAGGAGATCTTGATCAGCGAAGATTTACGACGGGCTATGTGTTCACAGTAGCTAAGTGCGTCATTAGTTGGAAGGCAAAGTTGCAAGATACAATTGCTCTTTCAACGACAGAAGCGGAATACTTGGCTGCAGTTGATGCATCAAAGGAAGCTTTATGGTTGAGGATTGGTTAGACGTTAAGTATCATACAGGATTCAGTTCGGGTTCATTGCGACAGCCAGAGTGCTATTCATCTCGCTAAAGATCACAAGTATCACAAGTGGATGAAGCACATTGATGTAAGATTTCACAAGATACGTCAGTGGGTCATGGATGATAAGGTGAGTGGTTTGGTAAAGATCAGCACGAAAAAGAATCCAGCGGATATGATGACAAAAACTAACCCGGTGGAGAAGTTCAGAGCAACTCTTGACTTCATCAAGATTTTCAAAAGGTAAAGTGGCGAACGGGCTCTTGGGAGGGGGCATGAGAAGTCACAAAAGGGGGGAGAAAAGAAGGCGAATGAAGTAGAGGTCAATTTCTATGGAGGGACTCAATGAACCTGAGTCAAGATGGAGATTGTTAGTATTTTAGAATGCCTCATATTCATTAGAGAAGAATTCAGGCTTTTGGCAATTTCCTAATATGGATATGTTTCCAGTTTTGGTTTAGATACATGTTTCCTATTTCTCTAAGGAGGTGTTGATTTGAGTTCGTGTTGGATTAGGATCATCCCAGGTGCCTATATAAACCCCTCAGGGGTGGCCTTTTGAAGGAGTATTAAGAATTCAAGAGAAATTCTAGAATTTCACTATTGAGAGTTGTAAATGAGATCTCATTGTAACTCTTGTATTTTCTTCAATAAATATTTCTCCCCTCCTCCCTGTAGACATAGGCATATTGCCAAACCACATTAAATCATGTGTTCCTTAGTTATGTGGTGATTGCTTACTAGTGGTAGATCTTCTACGCTACTGCTTCCGCTGCCAAATCTTCGACTTGGTGTTCCTTTGTTGTATGATCGGTGATAGATCATCAATAGCTCTCACATCCTCTGTAACACCCCATTTCCATAATACGTACTTAGATACGTCTTTTGAATTTTTTATCTTATTTTTCGATTTAGTTCCCATATTTGTTTTTCTTTATGATTATTTATGTGATTGTTTTGCATCAGATCCAGATTCGTGGACTAGGAGTCAGCCCTAGTCCGAACCGGGAACTCAATCCTAGTGCATTACTCGATTTGATCTTTTCGGTAGTCAAATTTGTTCAATTTTAGTGTCAAATATCATTTTCGATATTTTATATTTTTCATGATTTTCTGGAATTTTTTCTGAATTTTTCTGTAAAATCTTTAAAATCGGTGTCGACCGATATCACTGATCGATTACAGAATTTTAATTCACAAATGGAGTTAAATTTCTAAAATTCTCTTTAATATTATTTCTTAGAATCATATTTTCTACTTTAATGCATTTTTGGAGATTTTTTGAATTTATCAAAACTCGACTAGATTTGGTGTCAGCCGGTATCATCGGTTGATTTCAGGATTTTTAATTTGAAAATGAAATTGAATTTCAAAAATAGATTTCCTATTTTTCCTTAGAGCGATGTTTTCAACCTTTGGAAATTTTTGCGGATTTTTTTGAATTTCTCAAATTTTACCTTGTTAAAGTAAATTATTTTATTAAAGGAATTCCTGCTCTTTCCCATCAGTTGGGCTTCCATGTGGCACATTCCCACCCACAAATATCTCCTCAATAAATATCCCTTTCTATCTCTTCCTCTCATTCTCCCCCCCCTCTCTCTCTCTCCTATTTTCCTCTTTCTCTCTCCCCCTCCTCACTCTCTTCTTGGGAACGCCACCGTCGCCCCACTAGAGACCGTGCCACCAGCCGGTGACCTCCGGTGGCCCCCTTGTATGTGACACGCCCTGCTGCCACTGCTCCTCTTCACTCTCCCCCTCCTCCTCCTCCTCCACTCTCTAACTCCTATTACTTTCCCCCCCAAAACTCCCTTTCTGGCCAGATCAATCTAGATCTCCTGCCGCTGACCACTCCCGTCGGCCTCCTCTGACTCCGGCGACCACCACCAACCTTCCCCTCTCACCTCTTCTTTTTCTTTTCCTTTTTCCTCTTCTTTTTCTTTTATTCCCTTCTTTTTATTCTTCTTTTTCCTTTTTCTTTTCTTTCCCCTCCTCTCTTCTCCCTTTCAGGCCACGGCTACCGGCGACCTAGTGGCCGTCGCGCCGCCATGGCTGGCCAGCAGCCACCTGGCCTGCCATTTCCCTCCCCTTCTCTCGCTAGGTCCCTCTCTCTTTCCCTCATCTCTCTTTCTTCTCTCTCTCACCGTTCTCTTTTTCTCTTTCTCTTTCTCCTCCCTCACACTCTCTCCTCCCTCACTCTCTCTCCCCCCTTGTCTAAGGGCCGTCACCGGCCACTACCTGGCCCGCCAAGGTCGGCCATCCTCTTCTCTACCTCTTTCACTCTCCAAAGCCTCTCTCTAGCAAACTCTCTTCTTTCTCTTTAGTTCTCTCTCTATAGTATACTCTCTCATTTCTGGTGATGGTGGGTGTACCATGCCCATGCACGTGTTTTTGGTATTTTAGGGATTTCACAGCATTTTGGGAGATTTTTAGGCAAGTGTTCTCACTTCTGGGTTTCGCTTTTTCAATGTATGATTTATATTATATGTAATATGTATCTGTATTGGTGGAATTATAACTGTATCATGTGCAACTGTATTTGTATCAGTGTTGTGTATTATATCAGTGTGGATATGTACATGTATACTATGGACATGTGTAATTGTATCGGTGTGACGATGAATGCCTGTATTAGTGTAGTTTTATATATGTACATATATATTACCTGTGATTTGTTCTATTTCTGTTTATTAATATGTGTGGCCGACCCTTTGTGGTCGTTTAGCCTCTGAGCTTTACACTCAGCCTCCAGACATCACCACTCCATGGATAGTCTAGTAATCACCATGTTTATATGTGTGCTCGTGTGGTACTAATATTTTGTGCATGTACCCTTGTATAACCTATTTCCTGAGCTGGATACCCAATAGGTTTTATCCTTTGTACCCTCTGGGTTTCGTGGTAGCTACTAGGAGTGTGCTTAAACCTTATGGTCTTCTTACAGCCCTTTGGGTTCACAGACTGTCAGATCTTTCAGCCCCGCTGGTAGTCGAGCCTAGCGCTCAGCGCTTTACCGCTAACTCAGTTTAGGTGTAGTTACGTTGGGTGATGCGTATCGGTTTACTCGCCTCCACATGGGTGTGTTAGCTTCGCCACGAGCAATAACCACTTCGAGCGTGATAGCCTTTACTGCTGTGCGCTAGCTTCGCTCCAACCTTGTCAGCTCCACTTAATTGTTCTCTTGTCTGCTTGCTGACTTTATTTCTGCCTTGCTCAGCTTTCAGGATTCACCACTCTACTGATAACTTAGTTATTACCTGTTATATACATGTGTTTGATACTGACATTTCTGTAGGTACGTACTCTACCTTCGAGCCTATTAGTCCTTTGGGCTTTTACCTACTTCCTCGAAAAAGGGAGTGCGTTTAGACCGTCAGGTCTCTGAGCTACACCTAGTATGAGGACCTAACACTCAGTGCTTTTCTGCTAACTTTATTAGAATGTAATTATACCGTGAGCGCGGCTTCACCCCGCGTGTAGTATAGCATTCATACGCTCACTCCGTCGTGTGTGTTTAGTCGTGCCGCGAGCAGTAACCACGCCGAACATGATGCCGTCTAGTGCTATGCGTTAGCTTTACTTTAGGCTTGCTTAGCTCCGCTTAGATATCGCTTATTTGCTTGCCCGCTTACCTACTTGATAATGTGATTATCATTCTTTTTTTAATGGTTGTGAAGAGTTTGAAACAATTACTTATATTGTTTTCAAACTGTATTGATTTCTTGTATTCATACCGATTCTCTGTATCGGGACCATAATTTTGTGTTCATACAAATTCCTTGTATTGGTACCATTTTTTGTATTGGTACCGATCCCTTATATCGGTACCATTTTCTTATATTGTGATACACGACAATTAATATCTACTGTGCCATCACTTGTCATGCTATTACTTGACATCTGTCATCTACATACTATCACCTGATATTTGCATGCTTTTACTTGATACCTGACTCTTGCATGCTATCACCTGACACCTACTTGTTATCACCTGCCATGCTTAATACTTTACTTGTGATTATCATATTACGAGAATCCTATAACTGCTTTCCTGTATTGTATATAGTGGCTTGTATTATGATACTTATGTACTCTTGTATTCCTGAATTTCTAAACCTGGCCTGCTCTTGTTATTCCCATAAATTGATAATTATATAATAAACTATAAAAAGGACAACTTCCATCACGTAACGGGTAAACTGATGGACTTCAAGTGGTGAATATGTCTACAGTGGTATTAGGTATGTTGTGCAACTAAAACTTTGGTTCTATCTATGGGCCTCCAAGTGTTCCTGGGGTGTGCTGTCACCCCGATTACTAAATTATTACAGGGTATATAAATAAGACCCTTTAAACTTGAATCGCCTAGCGGCAGATTCTGTATCAGCAATGGAACATCCTGGGTCATGATCTAGGGTATGGCGGGACCCATTATAAACATAACCCGTTGGTTTCATCATCAGTTTCTAATAACAACCCCAGCTTACTTATATATGGATGTGTGTGTGTTGAGATGAGTAATAATAATAAGATGCTAATAAATAATTCATCGTATTGTTTTGCGATTCGTGTTGTATACACTCGAATTACGATGAAGTAAGACATAAGATATATCAATGAGGGTTTGCTTGTTTGGATTATTCCTTTAACGTGCTAGTCTAATGAAGCTGAAAACTGAGCTTATATAGATGGTTTTTATTGTATTCAATATTATCGATTTTCTATCGATTTTATGATATTTTCTTAATTTAGGAGACAATTTGGGTTATATGAACTCAAGATATAGTGATGTGAGATATAAGGTATATATATGAGGATTTTTTTGTTTGGATTATTCCTTTGATGTACTAATCTCACGGATCGATCATTTAGGCTTATATAACTGGTTTGACCACATTTACTTTATTTGCCGCCTCATTGATTGTTCATGTATGCCTGTGCTCATGACACGGTTTCTAATATATATTTTTAACTCGGATTTATTGATACACGTGTTTTTTATATGCATGCCACTTGGCTCTCGGCTCACCACTCGTTGGGAATTTTTGACTTTCCTAGATTTGCATGTCCAGATCTTGAAGCTTGGATCATGATGGACTTCCTGGTGACAAGAGTTGCACAGTGATAGCATCGTGGATTAGTGATAGACCAGTCTGAGTCCCTATCCTTCCAAGCTCTCTGCTCGTCTCTTGAGTTCTTTTTGTAACTCGTGAGCGCCTTTTGTACTGTTTATATCTCTTTGTATTCTCACTTTTGCACCTATAGGTGATGTAATATTTTTATAATATTGTGTCACATCTTATGATAACTTTGTAATTATACTCATATATTGAATTGTATAATGTGCCACATATTTTTGTACTCTGATTCTTTCCTGTACTGATGCTTCTAGTATACACTTGAGGGTATTTCTGACCTACATATATATGTCATAGTAATGTCTCCGTACCCGAATGATTGGGGCATTATAGGGTGGTATCAGATCCTAGGTTCTTACATTGACAGTACAACCAGTCGGCAAATTAATGGTAATAAAATTTGCAACTTAAATACATGGTCCTAGTTATACAATCCAACTACAAATGCAGAGTTATCTATCTCTTTTTGATCTTCCTTCTTTTGATTCCTGAATCCTTTTCATTTTTCATTATTCCAATTTTTGTAGTCTTAATACCAACTTAAGATATGGGTAGACTAGTGAGGTAGTGATAGGACAGATGTGGTCCTCTCTCACCCTATTCTGGTATTCTTTGATTCTAGTGCATCGTGTTATCTTACGGACAAATTTTCGGCTTCGAATTCTAATCTTATATGTATGGACGCACCACGGGGATCAATACATGAAGTTGGGTAGTCATCACTTATATAATCAGACAGACTGTATCACTACACGAAGAGTGTCAGTATGAAACATGCTTCAAGGTTCAAAACTTCTATCAGGTAGAGCTATGGTATATTCTATATTATTCCAGTAACGATCATGATTTCTTCTATCGACTTCACTGAGATCAACTATAACGCCAAACAGTCTTTATGGATTTGATGAGCCATAGACCCTGCTGGCCTCGCCAAGCGAGAGTCGAGTTCTAGACACGCGAGCTCAATCAGGCGTGGGCTTCGCTGCAACTTGGGGCTTAGCATTAGCGTCGTGTTATGTGCTGACTTTGCCACATGAGCTTCGCCAAGTGCGAGCCATACAGAGCGTTAGCTTAGTCGCACCCTAATGCTTTGCGCCTGACGCTGTGTTACGAAATGGCCCTACCTGGCCCTGACTTCACTCATGGCTAGTTCCATCGGAGTTTAGTATCCTAGCCTCGTTCCCCAGATTTCTCCTACCTAAGGGGTTGCATGGACTAAGTGAACCAGGCTTTCTTGCTACATCAGAACCAAATTGTCAAAATCTTTATCGATGATCTATACGGCCAACCTTGCACAGCTTGAGTATTCTCTAAGTATTTAATCTATAATCGGGTTATCATCTAAAAGTCTGTATTCAGAACTCTCTACAATTCTTCTAAATTCTCAGTTATACCTTTTAGAGTAATCATCGCTAGCATTTGAAACTCGTTATTATTAGTTTTGCTTTATTTATTTGCGATCAGTTTATCAGGCTTTCTTTACCTATGATATTATAGTCTACTTCTAGAGTAACATAGAATAGACAGAACA
The DNA here is from genome assembly GCA_038442645.1 of Agave tequilana. NCBI lineage: Eukaryota > Viridiplantae > Streptophyta > Magnoliopsida > Asparagales > Asparagaceae > Agave > Agave tequilana. Next base: position 34,628 of record JAVJIF010034579.1, read on the forward strand.
TCTATAATCTTATTACAGACACTTTGTCAGGAACAGCTTCACACCCAGCAGTGTAAGTATGTGTTCTGAACAGGTAAGTACTATATTCTTGGGCCAAGACATTTGAAAGAAGTAATTACTATCGATTCTAGTAGAATTCAGGTAGTTAAAGTTTAGCTAGTTTTGAAGACAGATCATTTCATATTATTTAGAGTAAGTTAGTCTATAGAAGTTCTGGCAGTGTTCTTCTTAGTTGATATTAGATTAGTAGTGGTATGGCACCGTCTAAAATATGTATGGTAGGTAGTGCAGAAGGCAACTAAGTCTCGAGTCTATTGATCAGTCGGTTAAGAGAGTTACCCTTAGTTATTCATATCTTAATTGGTATAATCTTCGTCCCTATCTTTTCTGTATTCATTTTCCTCTTATCAAAATTTTGAAGATGAAATTTTTGTAAGGTTGATGGAATGTAATACTCAGTTCCCAGAATACGTACTTAGATACGTGTTCTGATTTTTTTATTGTGTTTTTCTATTTAGTTTTCTATTTGTTTTTGTTTTATGATTATTTATGCGATTGTTTTGCATCAGATTTAGATTCATGGACTCGGAGTCAACCCTAGTCTGAACCGGGGACCCGATCCTAGTGTGTTACTCAATTTAATTTTTTTTAGTAGTTAGATTTGATTGATTTCAGTTTTAAATATTATTTTTTAGTATTTTAGATTTTTTAAGATTTTCTGAAATTTTTCTGAGCTATTCTGCAAATTTTTTAAAATCGGTGTCGACTAGTATTGCTGGTCGATTCTAGAATTTTTAATTTACAAAAGGAGTTAAATTTTTAAAACTCACTTTAATATTATTTTTTAGAATCATATTTTATACTTTAGTGATTTTTGGAGATTTTTTGAATTTATCAAAACTCGACCAGATTTGGTGTTGACCGGTATCATCGGTTGATACCAGGATTTTTAATTTGAAAATGGGATTGAATTTCTAAAAATTGATTTCATGTTGTTTCCCAGAGAGATAGTTTCTACCTTTGAAAATTTTTGGAGAGTTTTTTGAATTTCTCGAATTTTGCCCCGTTAAAATAAATTATTTTATTAAAAGGAATTCCCGCTCTTTTTCTCATCACTTGGGCTTGCCACGTGGTACAGTCCCACCCACAAATATCTCCCTAATAAATATCTCTTTATCTCTCTTCCTCTCATTCTCCCCCTCTATTTCTGTCTCCTATTTTCCTCTCTCTCTCTCTCTCTCTCACTCCTCTCCTTCTCTCCCCTCTCTCTTCCGGGGACGCCACCGCCGCTGCCACCAGGGACCACGCCGCCGTGCCGGCGACCTATGGCGGCCCCCTGCCAGTGACTGTCGAGGAAAAACTATGCACGAAAAGTGCATGTTTTGAAATCAAGAGTTAAAGTGTATGCTTTGGCTTCCTCAATACTTCCATTATTGCATAAAGGAAAACGGGTCGAATCCTCAAGGACGGGAAGCGATAGAAGCTTTATCGGAATGTTCACGTGTGTGTTAAAGTTTCTTCAATATTTTAAAGATGAAAAGAAAAGAAAACAAAGAATGTAAAGAGAAGAGTACGGTAAAAATAAAGAAGTGGGAAACATAGAATAGATGGTTTTTGTGATTTTTAACAAAGTGAAAAGGAAAAAAATCCATGTCTACTAAATACTAATGGCTTTACTAACTATGTTAACCTCTTAATGATAGTTGCCTCACATGTATCCTTAGTCATCACTAGCCTTGGTTCAAGAGCATTTCAAAGTATAAGCCATAAGATAACTTTCACATTCAAACTCAACAAAACAAGTGCAAGCTTCACTTAAAGCATCAAAACTAAACAAGAGAAAGCATGAAATAAAGTAATGCTAGCTTGTTAGAAAGTTAGAATATTAGAGTGTCAGAATCCATCATCATGAGCTATCAATGGCTCTTGCAAGAGCAAGGCCAAATAGAGGCTATTAGACTCATGTAAATTATGAAGTAAGAAGTTAGCAAGTTAGTGGTTAGTAGTTAGTTGCCATAAGAGAAGATTAGCTAAGCATGTAAAAGGAGTTAGAGAGAAGAAACTAAGGAGAGATAAAGAGAGAATCTTTCATAGATTGTCACCTTCCATTACAAGCACTCTTGCTTTCCACCAATGCACCACTCTCTTTCCTATTATAAGATCTACAAGAAATGAAAAATACAAAAGAGAAAGAAGTACAACTAACCTAAACTATCCTAAAAACTACAACATGAAGAAGAAAACCATAAAAACTATCCTAAAAGCTCCTCTTCCTGGTGGTCTGGAAATCCCAGGGTATTTATAGGCGAAAGGGGGCACCAAGGTACGTGTACGGAGCCGCACGTCAAATCACAACGCGTGGCTCCAAGATATTGCCATGGAAATGTGGCAAATGCCGCATTTTTGGGACAATCCTAGGGAAGCGCACGTGGTACCGCCTGCTGCGCGCTGCCCGCTTGTCCCCTTGTCGGCTGTACTTTCTAAAATCTGGATTTGGGCACCCAGTTTTGAGAAACCATCCTCCAGGTCAATGGCAATTCTTGTAGGCTTCTAATCAGCAATTAAATAGGATTTTGGGTTTCTTCTTCATTTCATGCCATGGACCTAGAAACATACAAGACAGGTGGTATAAACAGGATTTAATTTTAAATAAATGTGAAGATGTGGTATGAAATGTACAATTTTAGCGACGCGCCCCACCGCTCCTTTCCTTTCTCTCCCTTCTCCTTTTCCTTCTCTCTCTAACTCCTATTACTCTCTTCCCCCAAAACTCCCACTCTGTCAAGATCCGTCCAGATCTGCCGCCGCCGACCACTCTCGATGGCCTCCCCCAACTTCAGCGACCATGACCTCCCCCTATTGTAATCACCTAGAGGGGGTGAATAGGTGACTAGCTAATCTAATGGACAATTAATGCAGAATTAAAAACTTATTAATGCAAACTTCTTAAACTAAACACCAAGTATAACACAAGAGTGTAGCCGGATTCCCCGTGAAGGGCTCTGGACTAACTCCTCAAGATTTCTCTAAATAAGAATTGAGGTGCCGCGTTGGCTCTCTTAGTTGAATACAAGTGTTAGAAAATAATCCCCAAGCATATAACAATATGAGCACAAATATATATATATCAAGCATATAAAGATGAAAGTAATATATAAGCATGCAAGATATAAACAAGTAAGAGATAGAGAGAGCAATCGCAAACACGGGAGATTTGTTTCGAGGTTCGAGCACACTTGCTCTACGTTCCTGCCTTCAACACTTGAAGGATTTTCACTATAAACCGATCCCACCGGATCACTCGGTGCCACAACACCTACCAGGAGTTCCCACTAGAACTCTTGGACTCTCTAGTCCCTCTCTTGCTCCTGAACACACCGCAAGCCCACAAGCTCGCCGAGGCCACACCTCTACAATGAGTTCACACAAGAACCCAAACACCGCGAACCCGCAAGTCCGCCTCCTCAACACAAAGATGAAGTCTTTGGTGATCTAAACACTTGATCACCTCAAATCCTCTCACAACAAAGATCCCTATAGGATAGGTATAGCAATGGATAGCTTAAGTATGTGTGTGAGAAAACTAGGATTGAATTGGTGGAGAAAAACATAAGAATCACTTTGATAAACACTCTTGATAAACTTCCCTTTTGATTGAAAATATTTACTCTCAAACAAGTGGAGAAAACCTCTTAATAGAGTAGGAAATACTTTCTTTAGAACTCTCCAACAATCTTAGTTAAAACAACCCAAGAAAGACCCAATATATAGGGCTCTCAAAAACTAGCCGTTATAGCCCAGTCAGCAGCTCTGACTTGTAACCCTCGGTTCCCGATATGCGTATGCCAATATTGGTATCTGTTGGACCAAAGGCCATTAGCCCAATATTTTGATGATGACAAACCATATTTAGTTATGTGTTTAACAATCTTGTTTAAAAGAATTTCAGGTTTAAAACAAGTTGATTTGACGGCTCCACAATCAAGACTAACAATTTGGACGCCGCTAAAGATTTGCATTCCCAAGCCTTGCACGGTAGAAAAGCTTCGGGCTCAAAAGAAGAAATTCAAGATTTGTAATTTACTTTTATTTTTAGATATTTTGTCAAAACCTAGATGATAGAGGTAGAATATTTGGATTGTCACTCACACACACTTAGTATTGCTTCATGGCTTCAAAAGAATCTTTATATCAGAATTTCTAACTTAGTTTTTAGAAATACCATGTTTTGGAAAAACCAGTTTTAGAAAAACATTTTATTAAAAAGGATTTTCACCAAAAATGATCTAACATGTTTGAGTGTTGATCTATAATCATACTCTTAGTTTTATTAGGTCTAGAATCTTATTTACAAATCCTTAAACCAAAATGCTTTAAACAAAAAATTTCCTTTTCTTTCTTTCCAGACTCTGTATTAACAGATCTGACAGAGTCCGGTCGACCGACCCAGTCGACCAACGTGCACGGCTGTGCATGTCTGCACGTCAGCCGACCGCCCGGGTCGATCGGGCACTTGTCAGTGCTCTCTGTTTATTTCGGTCGACCGAGTCGGCCGACCGTTTTACCCCAACGGTCAAAAATATGACCGTTGGCGGTCGACCGATCCGGTCGACCGGTAGTTGTCAGAAAGTCTGACGACTCCAACAGCTCTATTTTCTGACAGTTTTTTTTGTTGGGATCTCACCCCAATGAATCCTTCAAGCTGTGTAGTTGGTTTTTCATCCACTATAAATAGTGGGTCATTTCAACATGATAAGACAATTAATTTTTACAAGATTTACAAGTTTTCAAAAGCCTTTCATTTTAGAAAAGATTTTCATCAAAGCCAAAATTTCCAAACACCTACTTGAAGCAAATCCCTCTACTTCACTCTAGTCATTTTGTACTTCACAATCCCAAGTACTATCTCTACATATTGGTTATAGGATTTTGCTAAGTGAGCTTTTTGTGATCAAGTGTGATCAATTTTCTGCTTGAGCGAAGTTGTAGAGGAATCGGCCTCAAGCGAGCTAGTGTGCTCCAAGTGGTGTTGCGGCATCATGAGAGATAGGACAAGTGTGTCCTTGTATTGGAGATCCAGTGGGATCAACAATAGTGGAAATCCTTCAAGGGTGAAGGCGGGGACGTAGAGCGTGGCTCGAACCTCGGAAACATATCCTCGTGTTTGCATTTGTTCAAATTTCTCTAAACTCAATCTCTCTTTATTACTTGCCTTATTTATTGCTTTTATCTTGCAAGTGTTCTTAATTTGATCTTATTGTTTTAAGTAGATTTTAATTCCGCATTATTGTCATATTTCATATAGCCATCACATATTCACCCCCCCCCCCCTCTAGGTGATTTCAATTGGTATCAGAGCCTAACCCTACTATTTGGTTTAACCACCTTAGGGAGATCCTTGTATTTGGCTATATCATTTTGTTGCATTCTTCATTTGTTGTGCATCTTATTCATTATCCATGGCTTCAATTGATTTTTCTATCATCAAATCCCCACCCAAGTTTGATGGCTTGAACTTCCCCATTTGGAAGGTCAAAATGAACCTCTTTCTTAAATCCCTAGGAGTTAGAGGTTCTAGGGCCATCACCAAAGAATTTATTGAACCCCTCACCGATGAGAAATCATGGTCCAAAGATACCATTAAGGACTATGAGGCAAATGCTAGAGCCCAGTATGCATTAACACAAGCCTTAAATGAAGATGACCTATCATGCATCATAAATTGTAAATTGGCATTTGAGGTTTGGAATGTTTTGATTGTGACTCATGAGGGAACGTCCCAAGTCAAAAGATCCAAGATTGACTTGCTTCGTTCTCAATATGAGAACTTTTATATGCTTGAGAATGAATGCATTGATGACATGCTCACTCGTTTCACCAAAATAACAAATGCTTTATCTTCTTTAGGTGACACGATCGACAATGACCAAAAGATTCGGAAGGTCATTCGAGCTCTTCCCAAAGCTTGGAAAGTCAAGGCAACAACCCTCAAGGAGCTCAACGATCGGGAGGAGATGGACTTCTCCGGCTTCATCGGAAATCTCAAAACGCATGAGATGGAGATGAAAGTAAGAGAAAGGGAGGCGCCAAAGAAGAAAGCCCTCGCTTTCAAAGCCACTCCATCCACCCATGACGAGGAGGACTCATCGGAAGACTACGATGAGGACTTTGCCATGCTCATCCGGAAGGTGGGCAAAATGTTCTACAAGAATGGGTGGCAAAGCAACTTCCGAAGGGGAAACCTCAAGGAAGATTCGAAAGGAAAAGAGAGGAGCCGGGTCCTTGCTTCCATTGCAAGAAGATCGGACATCTCATCGCTGATTGCCCCGCTCTCCAAGCCACAACCTCCAAGAAAGGGCCAAAGAAGAAGAAAGCTATGGTGGCCACTTGGGATGACTCGGAGTCGGAATCCGAAGAGGAGATCGACACCGCCAATATGTGCTTCATGGCACATGGGGAAGATGCATCAAAGGTATATCTTGAAAACTCCATAGATGATGATGAATTAACTATGGATGAACTTGCACAATTTTTCGAAGAGCTACAACATAGATATGAGATTTCACAATCTCAGAATAAGAAATTGAAAAAGGAAAATGATTCCTTGAAAAATAAATTTGAACATATTTTAAAAGAGAAAAATGATTTAGAAAATTCTTTTGAAAAGATGAAAAGGACTTTGAAAATTATAAAATATCTACTAAAGGAAAAAGCCCCATTTCATCTTGTAACAAAAATGAATTTTTGGAAATTCAAAAACGAGTTGATGTTTTGGATTCAACTCTTAAAATATGCTTTTGATTTAAACAAATTTGCATCTAGGTTTCCCAAAGGAATAACCCAAGGGAAACACACTCACCATCAACATGCACGGAAACATGCACACACACATAAACGTGCATTCATGTATGGTAGTGGTAGAATTTATGTATGCACTCATTGTGGCAGCGAAGGCCATTTAGAAAAATTTTGTTTTGCTAAGCTTAACATAACTAAAAACATGTTTGGGTTCGCCCCGGTACTAACCCTAAAGGACCCAAAAATATGGGTACCAAAAGACACACCAAATTTAGTTGAAACAGGTGGGTCTTCTACCTCCAAGGCGTAGGGGGAGACGGTGCCCGGGTGGTGGATGCATCAAAGCTCAAAGATCACATCGCGCTTGCATCACTATCATGGAGGCACCTATTTTGGAGAATACCCTCGGTTTGGTAATTTCTCCATTTAAAAGTTTTTATTTTTTTTATATACATATGCATAGGATTGTTAGTTTACCTTTGTGTTATATTGATATGAGTTAGTGTAAACTTACATTTCCATCATGCTTGTGTATATGCTTTGTTCTAATTCATGTTATCTCGCTTTATGTCATATTTTTGTTGATCATATATCTATATACACATTTTGTCAAAAAAACTAAGATAAATATTTAGAATTCATATTTAAAGCAAATACATTAGAGATGGCAATTGTGCACCTCAACTCATATTTAGAGGAATCTCGAGGATGAACTTCAGAACCCTTCACCGGGTATTCGGCTTCAACATCTCTAAACCTATGTTTTTATATGAAAAATAAAAATTAAAATTTTTGTGTAAATCTTGTTTGATATTTATAACTAATAAAATTTAAATCATGTTTTAAAATTTTATATGTTGAAAATATTCTTCTTATTATTTTCAGACAATTTTAGATATTTTTTAGGTTCTTTGCTGCTGACAGTTTTTGGGCAAGACCGGCCGACCGGAGCTGAGATCCGGCCGACCGACCTTGCCTGGAAGGATGTTTTTTTCTTCTCTATAGCCGGTCGACCGGTGCAGTCGACCGTTTCATCTGTCAGAGCTCTCGGGTATTTTCGGCCGACCGGAACGGTCGACCGTTTCGTCTGTCAGTGCTCTCGGGTATTTTCGGTCGACCGGGCGACGGGAATCTGCTTTTTACCCACCCTATTTAAAGCCCTAATCTCTCATTTCTTTAACTTTTCCACCGCCGACTCTTCACTTCCTCTCCCTCAAAAACCCTAACTACTCCATTCCACCTCAATCCAAGCTAAATCCAAGCCTAGATCTCTCAAAAATTTCCTGGATCGTCAGTCTCAGGCCTGATCTACGTGTATTTTCAAGAAATTTCAGATTTTGGCTTCTTGATCTTCAATCCTTCAAGGTAAAAAAATCATTTTTTTTTATATTGCATCTAATCTTGTTATCTTATCTTGATCTTGTCTTTCATCTAGCTTAGATCAAGCCTTTATCTTGTCTATTTCTTGAATTTTAACCTAGATCTAATTTTTAACCTAAAAATTATGCCTAAAAGATCTAGAGCCAAGAAGGGAAAATCAGTAGTCCCTTCTTCTTCATCGACCAGGACTAAACCTCCATTTGTCTCCGATCTAGCAGAAAATCGGTTTATCCTCCTTTCGAGGAGAACTATTATTTCTGGGAGATGTGTTGTCCTTCAAGATTTTGAGCACCTCAATATCCCACAAATATTGAGGAACAATTCTTTAGACCAGTTCATGGCTATTAGAGAACCGGTGTACACCTCACTCATACACTACTTTTACACTAATCTTGCTTATGAGGGAAACCGGGTTAGGTCTAGGGTTCTTGGTAGAGACATAGATATCTCTCTCTAAAATTTTGCTGAGCTTCTGCATCTCTCTTGTGAGGGAGTTGATGTTTACTCCTATGACCTGCATGATTTTGTCTATCCGGCCGGTGAGTCTGCACTCACCGCGTCAACTTTACTCCACGGGGATGACAACCTCGGCTTAGTGAGGAATGAGAAGGTGAATAAATTCACACTCACCGCTCAAGTCCTTGCTAAATTTGTATTCTATAACATTCTTCCCAAATCTGGTGAATACAATCATGCCAGGGGTCATGTTCCCTTGATTGTCTATTGCCTTCTGAAAGGCATTAAGAGAAACATTCCCCGATTCATAATTCTCACATGACCTCCGATCATGTCCTTGTCCCCACAAGGCACTTCCTTATGGGATGCTCATCTCGTATCTCCTAAAACAACTTGATTTCGATCTATCCTCTGAGATACCCACCGAACCCTCCGTGAACCTGAACAGCACTCTTTTGAAGAGGATGCAAGTTAGGATGCGACATCCCGCTCCTGAGCAGCCTCCTATTCCTCTTGCTCATGTTCTAGGGTCTTCATCTGTTCCAGGGTCTTCATCTATCCCAGGAATTTCCTCTGCTCAAGGGCCATCCATTCCTTCAGACCTTCAGTCCTTCATTTCTTCTGAGCTTCGTACTCAGTTTCAGGAGCATCAGTCTTGGGTGACCGCTGAGATCCAGCAGCGACTGACCCAGATTTCTACGGCAGATGCGGCACATCGCGCGGAATGGACTCTTGTTATCAGGGACTTCGCAATGATATGTCCTATTTTGCTGATTCCATGCGATACATGGATTCGCAATTTAGTGCACTCTTTGTGAAGTACAACATGCTTGGTCCAGACCCCACGCTATTTGCCCGACCGCTTCCTTCCTCCGGCCCTCCATTTCCAGTTAGGGCCCCTTCTACTTCTTCAGCACCACAACCAGGTGTTGCAGCTATTGATCCAGAGGAGGAGGCTTCTGATGATGATGAGGATGATGATGATGATGAGGATGTGGAGATGGCTGCAGGTGATGCTGAGGACGACGATGAGGAGGACGATGATGAGGACGACGACGATGAGGAGTGACTTCCTCTTTTGATGATGTCAAAAAGGGGGAGAGATATTCTTGAGAGACTTCCTTGGGCTTGTATTTTGTATCTTGTATTTTGTATTGTGTTATTTTGGACATGTATTTGTGTTTGTGTGGACATTTGTTTTCTATATGTTTTTTGTCTTGTATGAACATGTGAGTTATTTATGGCATGAGTTATTTTCTGGCATGGACATGTGTATGGTTGTTTATTATTTGTGCTATTTACCTATGCCTGAGTATCCTTTTATTATATGCATGTGTTGAGGGGGAGCTTCACTTGAAGTCTCCACCCAAAATATTTGTAATAACTATGTATGTTTTGTCATCATCAAAAAGGGGGAGATTGTTGGCCCTAAGGCCATTAGCCCGATATTTTGATGATAGCAAATCATATTTAGTTATGTGTTTAACAATCTTGTTTAAAAGAATTTTAGGTTTAAAACAAGTTGATTTGACGGCTCCACAATCAAGACTCACAATTTGGACGCCGCTAAAGATTTGCATTCCCAAGCCTTGCACGGTAGAAAAGCTTCGGGATCAAAAGAAGAAATTCAAGATTTGTAATTTACTTTTATTTTTAGATATTTTGTCAAAACCTACATGATAGAGGTAGAATATTTGGGATTGTCACTCACACACACTTAGTATTGCTTCATGGCTTCAAAAGAATCTTTATATCAGAATTTCTAACTTAGTTTTTAGAAATACCATGTTTTGGAAAAACCAGTTTTAGAAAAACATTTTATTAAAAAGGATTTTCACCAAAAATGATCTAACATGTTTGAGTGTTGATCTATGATCATACTCTTAGTTTTATTAGGTCTAGAACCTTATTTACAAATCCTTAAACCAAAATGCTTTAAACCAAAATTTTCCTTTTCTTTCTTTCCAGACTCTGTTTTAACAGATCTGACAGAGTTCGGTCGACCGACCCAGTCGACCGACGTGCACGGCTGTGCATGTGTGCACGTCGGCCGACCGCCCGGGTCGACCGGGCACTTGTCAGTGCTCTCTGTTTATTTCGGTCGACCGAGTCGGCCGACCGTTTTCCCCCAACGGTCAGAAATATGACCGTTGGCGGTCGACCGATCCGGTCGACCGGTAGTTGTCAGAAAGTCTGACAGACTCCAACAGCTCTATTTTCTGACAGTTTTTTTATTGGGATCTCACCCCAATGAATCCTTTAAGCTGTGTAGTTGGTTTTTCATCCACTATAAATAGTGGGTCATTTCAACATGATAAGACAATTAATTTTTACAAGATTTACAAGTTTTCAAAAGCCTTTCATTTTAGAAAAGATTTTCATCAAAGCCAAAATTTCTAAACACCTACTTGAAGCAAATCCCTCTACTTCACTCTAGTCATTTTGCACTTCACAATCCCAAGTACTATCTCTACATATTGGTTATAGGATTGTGCTAAGTGAGCTTTTTGTGATCAAGTGTGATCAATTTTCTTCTTGAGCGAAGTTGTAGAGGCATCGGCCTCAAGCGAGCTAGTGTGCTCCAAGTGGTGTTGCGGCATCACGAGAGATAGGATAAGTGTGTCCTTGTATTGGAGATCCAGTGGGGTCAACAATAGTGGAAATCCTTCAAGTGTGAAGGCGGGGACGTAGAGCGCGGCTCGAACCTCGGAAACATATCCTCGTGTTTGCGTTTGCTCAAATTTCTCTAAACTCAATCTCTCTTTATTACTTGCCTTATTTATTGCTTTTATCTTGCAAGTGTTCTTAATTGAGCTTATTGTTTTAAGTAGATTTTAATTCCGCATTATTGTCATATTTCATATAGCCATAACCTATTCAACCCCCCTCTAGGTGATTTCAGTATCTGGTAATGATTTAATCATCTTGATAGTCAGATTGAGGTCATTTCAGCTCAAAATATCATTTTCCATTTTTTTTTGAATTTTTCTAGATTTTGGAATTTTTTGGGAATTATTAGAGAAGAATCTCAATTTAGGGTCGATCAGTGTCACAGGCTGACTCCGAAATTTTTAATTAACGATAGGGAATGAATTTTGGACATCTGACTCATAACAATGTTCAGGATGACTTCATTGAGAATTTTTCTGAATTAACAGAGTTTAATCCAATAAAATAATGCTTAAATGTTTATTCACAAAAGAATAATGAAATTAAATTAAAAAAAAAAACTAACATGTGTATCTTAACAGGTTTCAACCCCACGTGCCCCACATGTGAAATGAATGCTCTAATCACATGGCCATTTTGGCATTTGTTCCTTTATGGAAGCCATTCTATTTGAACATTTTTCCCTTACCTCTACAACCAAAAAAACAAACTTTATTAATTGTTTCTTCTCATATTCGAACCATGGTCGCCACCCCCATACTATAACACCCAAACCGCTTTGCCACATTGGCGTGTGGTCTTAAAACCCAATCCTATTAATTTAAACCACGCTTTAACTCCCCCATCTTCTCCAACTTCCCAACTCTCTCTAACTTCTCCTACACTTTCTCCCCCTCATTCCCACTCACACAAATTGAACCCACTACTCCTCTCACGTAGCCTAACTCTTAGGGGGACTTAGGGGTGTGTGTGGTGCCTATAAAAGGGACATCTCATCATCTCAAGTCACTTAAAAACTTTAATCTCTCTTTCTTTCTTCCACTACAATATCTCTTCCTCCTTCAAAATTGGCGAGATTCTGAAGTGCTGGATAAGGAGAAGAAGATTCAAACTGAAGAGAAGCGTTCCAGGTATTTTATTTGCATTTTTATAGAATTTAGTTCATTGTGGCATTTCACAGAACACGTAGTATGCGTCACATGTTAGATTTAATTTCACCTGGTAAAGCGCATGCTAAAATCACAATAAAATTTTGTAGAATACCTAGATATGCCTCCTAATTATCATGATTTTTAATTTAACTTTAGAAATTTATTTGCAATCAAAAAAAACTAGACTGTGCTGTGCACTGCACTGTGCACAGCACAGTGCAGACCAGGCCAGGTCTGGCCTGAGCCAGACCAGACCTGGGTCTGGGCGAGCCAGGCTAGGCTGGGCCTGGCCTGGACGGGCTAAGCCAGACCCGACTGTGTTTGGGCTCAGCCAGACCCGACTGGGTCTGGGCACAGTCCCAGTCCGGGTCTGTATACAGACCCGGGTTCGGGTCTGTTTTACAGACCTGAACCCGACCCTAAAAAAGAAAAAAAAGAAAAAAGAGAAAAAGAAAGAAAGGAAAAAAAGAAAAAGTAAAAGAAAAAGAGAAAGAAAAGGAATAAATAAAATAAAAATAAGTAAAAAAATAATTGTAGTATTTATTGTAGCAAACTAGACCCAAACCCATTACTGTAGCAACAGACCCGTTAAGCTTTTTATTTATTTTTATTGATTTTTATGTTTATTTTAATTCAGATAATTCCATAAAATTCACAGAAAATTCCAGAAAATTCACAGAAAAATCATAACTAAATTTGAAACTGTATAAAATTATTTTGATGTAATATTACATAGAATAACATGAAATTAAAAATTTTTGTAATTACTATTCAATGATAATTTATTTAAAAATGACCAATAATTACTAAATAGCACAAAAAAAAATGAAATTCATAGTTCAGTAATATGTAAATATTATACATCAATTTATTAGCTTATGCAAGTATTTTAGCATGAAAATATATTTTTAAATAGTTGCTATAAATTCAGAAATTAAATTATTTAAAAATATTAACCAACCAAAATTATAATAAATAGTAAAAAAATACATTATCACTTAACTTATCACTGAATAAATAACATGTCAAGTCTCTAATTAATTCACGTAATATTTAGACCACGAATTTTATCCAGAGCCGATTACAGTTACAGGAATTCAGATTTCAACGACATCAGGAAAGTACACATACCCTCTCTCCTTTGTGTCCCTTTGTTAGTTTATAAATTCCTTTCCGATCTCAATTTTCATGTCCTTCTTTGATCTCATGTATTGTAAGACATGCATACATAGGATGTTTGATACATAAATAATCATTCAAGTATAACTATAAATTAGTAAATATTGTACAAGTACGTTGACGTCACCCAATGTCATGATTCATATTTTATGATTATGTTTACATCCTAATACACTGGCATCACTTATACTATTATGCATTTGTCACTCATCGTTATCACCATGTTCTATTTTTTCCGAAATTTTGATATGTAATGTAACTACTATTTGACACTGAATACTCTTGATACTGGTCCCTAATCCTGTCACGCTGAGTCACACATTATCTTGCATTTACATTAATTAATAAAATTAACCAAGCCGGGGTTATTGGGGGAGACTGTAGCAGGAAAAATTCAGGGAGGTGTGCTTGGAAGGGCGACCCCTTGTGGGTTTAGATGCCACACGTGATCTTGTTATTTATGCGCGCTCTTATTATTATATGTTACATGATACCTGAGTATAGTGAACTGTTTCTCCCTGCTATCAGGATCCGCTAACGCATCACTTGTTTGATATGTAGTTGTCCTGTGGGATGGGGCACATGACAGCTGCATTAGTTAGGATAATAAAATATACTAGACTTAGAATGATCATTTGTGACATGGATAATCTTGACTACATGATGTTCCTAGACTTGCCATATGATTCTTAACTTTTGAACTTGAGATCGTATGAACTGATGATTATGATATATGACATTACTCGTCCAGGGTGCTTCATGTTCATTATATACATGTCATAGTATACATACATGACATTATTTCACCTGACTGTTCTGTTACTCTCATTGGTATCTTACCTGTCAGTTTATATTATCGTCAGATTTATGATTCATTGGTTCCAGTGCTATACTTATATTGCCCTTTACTTTCACATTTTCATATTATTATTTCCTCTTCTCGTGTGTGCACTTCCTGGTCCGCTTCTAACGGACCTTGATTTTGCAGCATCAGAACTTGAGGAGAGTGACGAGCTGCTGTTCGAAGGAACCTAGGAAGATTACCAGGCGTGAGTCCGACGTTTCTTATCTATTGTATTTTGGCATTTTGTCTTGTTATGATATCTCGATTACAAAATTGTATCTTTTTTCATTTATGCTATGTTATGTTTTCAATCTTGTATCCAAACAAAAACTACTTTAGATGTATGTCTTTTATGTGAAATGAAGCTTCTGGTTGTCTTTTGTATATGTGTGGGAGAATATGGCTCATTTACTGTAGCGTAAGTTATTCACGAAAGAGATTTTCCTCTTCGTGAGTATCTGTTTGCCATCGTCTCGTACCCGTATTTCGTATTTTGGGAAGCGGGGCGTGACATGATTTTGTTGGTATCAGAGCCAGGTTTTATTTTAATTCCGCACTATATAAAGACAATCAGATTCACATATAAGAAAAAGCATCTATAATTGTCGGGATACACATTGTTACCCTAAACTCGTGCCTTAGATTCCCTTGTAAACTATTCCCTATCTATTCCAGACACTCATGGCTTGGAACAGAAATTCCCCTCTTCCTCCTAACTCGACCCAACCTAAGAGAACACGAAAATCCTCCATACTCTGAAACACATGCTGGAATTGCAGCAGGATGATCGGCAAAAAGCAAGTACTAAAATAAGAGAAGGAAGTGTGGTTGATGTTACTACTTTTGCGATTCTTCCGTAGTAGCGAAGTGGCTATACGATCGTATCCACAAGGAGGGAGAGCGATGGAAGCTTGATGCGGCTTCAAAGTTCAAGAAGAAAGAAAGTTCTTTGTGTCCAAATAAAGAATTGAAAAGTGAAAACAAGTTATTTGAAGAATTGTTGGAAAATGTTTCGGTGGTTTGTAAAAGTGATTTTTTTCTTAGTTGTAAAAATGCATGGCTAACTTTCTACTAAGTGCTCCTACTAATTTCTAACTTTTAGAAGATAGCCTCACGATGGATCATAGGCGAACACAAGCCTTTTGCATTGGAACTATTCACGTAAAATCGAGTGAAAGTTCATCCTAAAACTTAGCCTTACACGGCAAAAACTCGGACATTCCCTTATCAATATCCAATAGAAGGCGAGAATAAGGGAAGACTCGAGTGCACTACTGGTATCGGCGAAGTTAAAAGGAAAAGTCTCTAACTTACAGTAACAAGTAAAGTGCACAACTCATAGATCATCAAAACTCATTAAGCATGAAGTATAAGAAAGTAAATACTTGTAGGAAAATTAGAGTTAGAACCCTCGTCTTAAGTTGCCATAGCTCTTGTTTGCACAAGGCTTGTTTGACACTATTGACTCATTTGGGTTATCAATCAAGTGTTAGAAATTAGTGGGTTAGTAGTTAGTTAGCCATGCTAATGAAAAGTTAGTTAGCCATAAAAGTAAAGAAACAACAAAGGAAAAGAGGTGGAAAGAGGGAGTTTCACTACAAGAAAACAAAAAAAAAGAAAAGTTAAAGAGAGGAAGTTACACTACAACAAAATAAAAGAAAAGAGCTGAAGAAGAAAGAGTTACACTACAATAAGGAAGTAAAAGTAAATGGCAAAGATAAGTAAATGGAAAGAAGGAAGAGAAGTAGTACTTGTATTATCTTGTCACCCTTCAAATACAACACTTTACACACTCTCTCTCTTTCACTTTAATGGCTAAAACTTAAAACTAGAAGAAGAACAACAACTACTACTACAAACTAAAAACAAAGCTACACAACTTGCTCTAACTCTGGATCTGCTCAAACTGATGACCACAGGGGGGTATTTATAGGCACCAGGGGAAAGGGACCACGTGGGAAGCACGTGGCCCAAAACGCAGGCGCGCGCACCCAAAGGGCCGCGTTTTCGCGGCCCAGGCAGGGCGGGGCGCGCCCAGTTTTGGGCAGTGCGTCGCCCAGTCTGTCTTCTGTCCACCTGAGCTCCTGAATTTTCGATTTGATGCCCTGGGCTGATAAAATCTTCACTCTAAAGTCAATGGCCACTTGGAAGGCTCTTAATTACCAATTAAATGGTGATTTAGCTCTTCTTCTTCATTTGCACACCATGGACCTAGGATCAAGCAAGTAAGGTTTTATTAGCAAAATTTTACATGAAATAAACATGAGAATGTGATAAAAATTATGCAAAATTAGAGACTATCACACCCCACACTTATCTTTTTGCTCGTCCCGAGCAAAAAAAAAATGAGAACATTATTACCCACAAAATCCAGTAAGTAAAGAAAAGACGTTAGTTGTTAGAAAGATTTTTTTTTATTAAAAAAGAATTTTCAATCATCTAAGTAAAAATGACCGAATGATATAAAAATTAGGTTTAACCCTCATAAGTCCTCTTATATTTTAGCCTTCATAAATGGAGAAACTATGGTTTTTTCTTTTAAATTTAGAAAGGATCTTGTATTTCTAATTCATTCTTTTATTTTGCTTTAGATAGATATGCATAATGTGTAAGTGTGATGTGCTTGGGATTTTTTAACTCAACTTTGAATATCATTTAATTTTATTAATATTTACTTATTATTCTTGGTTCCATTAGGCTTTCTACTTCACTTATGTAACACATATCAAACCGATGACTCCCAAACTAGATGGTCTTAGGGCACCAGGTGGAAAAACACCCTGCAGGTCAAATATGCAAGTGGAGTAGGCCACGAAATCAAGATTTATTACTGTATATAGATTTTTTTTTTTGGCGTGAGTAATCATGCTTCTTGAGGCACAATTATCCAGCTTTTTTTTTCTCCAGAATTGTGTCTCTAAATCCCAAACATGTGTGTATGGGTTATGCATATTCTACTAAGGCTAAAATCAAAGGTATGAGTTATTTTCCTTATCCCTCCTAACTTTTTAATCAAACCTATCTTTCTTGTTTAATTAGGCAAAAATAAAGATTCATTAATAAGGTTCCCATAATTCCTACAATCATTTGGTATTTTTATAAAGAATATGAAATTTCTTTTCAATCTGGATTTTTTTCTGTTTTTTTCTTTTTTTTTTTTTGGAAAGAAGGAAAAAGAATAAAAGGAAAAAGAAAAAGTGTTAGCACCCCCCCCCCCCCACACCTATCTAAGGCATTGTCCTCAATGAATGCATATGGAAATGCAAATGCAATAAATAGGGGGAGAAAATGATGTCACCGTCTTCGTGGACTCGGGCCGACCAAGTGCGAATAGGCTAAAGAAATGTCAAAAAGAATGTACACGGGGTAAGCATATAAACAAAAAAATTTTAATTTTTTTATTTGTTTGTTGTGGTTAGGTGTATGACGGGGCAAAAAGAGTCAGCACACTATCATCTGGAGTCATAGGCTCAGTGGTCAAGAAGGGCTTCAGTGTTTGCCCATTCACTTTGAATTCCGTGTTGTTCTTAGGGTCTGCAATAAGCACAGCACCGTGTGAGAAAACAGTGCGCACAATGAACGGTCCTGACCAACGAATTTTCAGCTTCCCCGCGAAAATATGAAGCCTAGAGTTATACAACAGAGCCCTATCTCCCGGTGCAAAATTTTTTCGGGTTATGATTTGGTCATGAAAAAGTTTAGTCCTGCTCTTGGTGATTCAGACATTCTCATAGACTCCATTTCGTATCTCCTCTAATTCTAAAATCTGCAGTTTTCTAAGTTCACCGGCCTTGGTCAGATCAAAGTTGAGTTGCTTAATTGTCCAGAGGGCCTGGTGTTCTAACTCTACTGGCAGATGACAAGCTTTTTCAAACACGATTCTATAAGGATACATCCCCAGACTGTCTTAAAAGCAGTGCGGTAAGCCCACAATGCATCATTGAGCTTAACCGACTAATCCTTTCAGTTTTGTCTGACAGTCTTTTTCCAAAATGATCTTGATCTGTCGGTTGGTGACCTCGACCTGCCCATTTGTCTGGGGATGATACAGAGTTAATAACTTGTTATTGATGGAATATTTTCGCATCAGAGTTTCAAAAACTCTGTTGAAGAAATGTGATCCATTATCACTAATTATCGCTCTGGGGGTGCCAAATCGGGAGAAGATGTTCTCTTTGAGAAATTTGACAACCACTTTGTTGTCATTCGTCTTAGTTGGCACAGCTTCTACCCACTTAGAAACATAATCTACAGCAATCAAAATGAATTGGTTGCCGAAGGAATTGAGAAATGGCCCCATGAAATCAATACCCCAAACATCAAAAATTTCAACTTCAAGGATCGGGTTCAGGGGCATTATGTCTCTTCTTGAAATCTTCCAAATTTTCTGACAATTTGCGCATGACTTGCAAAAATGATATGAGTCTTTGAACAAAGTGGACCAGTAGAACCCACTTTGTAGAACCTTCTCTGCCGTCTTGCGGGGACCGAAGTGTCTTCCGCATGCAAGGTCATGGCAAAAGCTAAGCACACTCCTCTGTTCCTCCTCTGGTATGCATCGTCTAATAATTGGTCGGGATAATACTTAAAAAGATACGGTTCTTCCTAGAAGAAGTACCGTACTTGGTCAAAGAAGCGGTCTTGGTCTTGCTTTGTCCAGTCAGCGGGGAATTGTCCCGTGGCCAGGTAATTAACAATGTCCGCATACCAAGGTTCCTTAAGAATGGCTTGGATGTGCTCGTCTGGGAAATCCTCGTTGATCGGAGCTTGGATGTTTGGTGCATTTGGAATTCGTGAGAGATGATCAGCGACCACATTTTCTATACCTCGTTTATCCCAGATTTTTAAGTCAAATTCTTGAAGTAAAAGAATCCACCAAATCAGTCGGGCTTTTCCTTCCTTCTTGGTCATGAGGTATTTCAGAGCCGAGTGATCCATAAAAATCACCGTCTTCGAACCTAACAAGTAGGGCTGGAACTTTTCTAAAGCAAAGACAACGGCTAAGAATTCCTTCTCAGTCGTTGTATAGTTCTGTTGGGCGTCATTCAAAGTCCTACTCGAGTAATAAATCACGTGCTGCCTATTGTCGATGCGCTGTCCTAGAATAGCGCCAATAGCAAATCAGATGCATCACACATAATTTCAAATGGCTGGGTCAATTAGAAGCAGAAATGATAGGCGCAGAGATAAGTTCTTGCTTAAGCTTCCCCCATGATTTAAAACACTCATCATTGAAATCAAAGGGCACGTCCTTAGCGAGCAGGTTGGTTAAGGGCCTAGCGGTTTTGCTAAAATTCTTAATGAACTGTCGGTAGAACCCAGCATGCCCTAGAAAGGATCTAATATCCTTGATGCTTTTGGGTGGTGGAAGTTTAGCAATCACTTCTACCTTAGCCTTATCCACTTCTATTCCTCTCCTCGAAATCTCATGGCCCAAGACAATCCCCTGTCTCACCATGAAGTAACATTTTTCCCAGTTTAGAGTTAGGTTCTTCTCAATCCATCTTTGTAGCACTAACTCTAGGTGATGAAGACACTGATCAAATGAATTTTCATAGATGGAGAAGTCATCCATAAAAATCTCAAGAAAACGTTCCACCATGTCAGAGAACAAACTAAGCATGCACCGTTGGAACGTTGCGGGAGCATTGCACAATCCAAAAGGCATGCGCCGATAAGCAAAGGTTCCGAACGGGCAGGTGAACGTCATCTTTTCCTGGTCTTCTGCAGCAATGAGGATTTGATTGTATCCCGAGTACCCATCTAGGAAGCAGTAGTACTCATGTCCATCCAAACGCTCAAGCATTTGGTCGATGAAGGGTAGCGGGAAGTGGTCTTTATGGGTAGCTGCATTCAACTTCCTGTAGTCGATACAAACACGAACCTTGATAGGCAGTCTTGTTTGTACCAACTCTTTTTCCTCATTTTCTACTACCGTAAAGCCAGCCTTCTTTGGGACCGCATGAACAGGGCTAACCTATTGACTATCAGAAATGGGATAAATTATCCCATTATCTAATAGTTTCAGAATTTCAGCCTTAACTGCCTCTTGCATGAGAGGGTTAAGCCTGTGCTGTGGGTCCCTCTTAGGGGTTGCTTCATCGACTAAATGGATTCTGTGTTGTACTATGGCTGGACTTATTCCCTTGATGTCCTTCATCGTCCATCAAATGGCTTCCCTATGTCTTTTCAGAATAGACATTAAGCTATCCTCTTGTTGCTCAGTCAGGTGTGATGCTATGATGACTGGTAAGGTGTCCTTTCCACCCAGGATGGCGTACTTGAGGTGTTCAGGCAAGGCTTTAAGCTCTAGGGAAGGTGTTGCTTCATTGGAGGCAATCTCTGGGCTTTCAATCCTAGGATGGGGTATACTTGGGTTTGACACCCAATCCACTGCTGAATCTACGATCTGGTCTAGATTAAAATCCTCAGCCTCTAGATCAAACTCTGCCTCAGTTTCTGTCTCCATACTTTCCTTATGCTCACTGGTCAGGTTTTCAATAGAATTGACCTCAAATGTCTGATCATTGACATCCCTAGGTTGTCTTCAAGATTAAAGACATTGACTTCCTTCGTCATGTCTCCAAAAGTCAATCGCATGGACCTGTTCCTACATTGACTATGGCATTGGCTGTAGCAAGGAATGGGCGCCTAAAATGATGGGAGTTTGAGACATAAGATTGGACACAGGTTGGGTCTCAAGCACAATGAAGTCAACGGGGTAAATGAAATCCCCGACCCGGATAAGGACGTCTATGATTTCCCCCTTCGGGATCTGCACAAATCGATCAGTTAGCTGAATGGTGACTCGAGTTGGGCTTAGCTCACCCAACCCAAGTTGCTGGTATACTGAGAGAGGTAGCAAGTTGATACTTGCTCCCAGGTCAAGAAGTGCTCTACTGATTTCGGTCTGTCCTATGGTACAGGAAATAGTGGGACATCCGGGATCCTTGTATTTCACCGGAATAGGACCAGACAGAATTTCGCTTATATTAGTGGCCAAGAACACTTTCTTGGGCACATTGGTCTTTCTCTTCTTTGTACACATATCCTTAAGAAATTTGGCATAAGCCGGGACTTGTTGGATAGCGTCAAGAAGTGGCATATTCAATTTGACCTGGTTGAACATCTCTAGCATTTTCTCCATGTGCATATTCTTATTGTTGTTCTTAAGCCTATTGGGAAGGGTGCTACAGGCTTATGAACTTGTTCAGCAGCTTTGTCCTCGTCAGATGTTTGTGGAGCGGAATGGGAGGAACTAGCAGAGGTGGAGGCTGGAGTGGGATCAGGATCGACTGGACTTTTCTGTTGGTAGACCTGGTTGTCTACCTTTTTTTCAGATCGCAGTGTGTGAACAGCATTGCACTGGTTAATCGATGGATCCTGAATTTCATATGCTTGGAGGTTTTTGGGTTAACTAATGGCTGACTAGGCAAAGTACCTTTTGGTCTTTCACTTAGGGAGCTAGCTAACTGGCTCATCTGCATTTCTAATCTCAATATGGCCTGTGAATGACTGTTCAGAGTTTGTCCCTGGTTTTGCATAAAAGCAGTTTGGGACTTTATGAAAGCCTCTATGCTCTCCTCCAATTTACTGATTTTCTTTTCCATTAGTGAGCCTTGGAAGGAGGAAGCTGGGGCTTGACTGGGAAAAGTTGGTGGAGGAGTATGGTGAAAGTTGTTGGAAAAATTAGGCTTGGGAGGATTGTTTTGGGCCCAGGAGAAATTGGGGTGATTTCTCCAGCCGGGATTGTAGGTTTGTGAGTAGGAGTTATGAGGCGGCCATGAGTAAGCCGCGTTCAGGTGTTCCGGTGGCACTTGCTGGGCATGAAAAATGAGGCACTCTTCAAAGACATGGTTTGGTGCCTGACAATATGAACAACCCGGATTGTGAATTGGTGGTGGGTTGATTTGGTTGACACTGGCAGGCTATTTTGTTTCCAGAGCCTCTATCCTTCTAATTAGGGTAGCAATCTTAGCCTCTGCAGCTATGGATGATTCTAGAGATAGGAGCCCTCCTCTTGAAGCTATAGATTGTGAATTCCTAGGTTTTCCGAGGCTGGCTCCCATTGAGGGGTTTTCTCCACTAAATCCTCAAATAAATCTCAACCCTGATTCTCATCCTTCTGCAAGAACCCTCCCTGACACATCGTTTCTAACAGGGTCTTAGTCTGATAATCTAGACCATCGTAGAGAATCTGGCACTGACGCCATTTCTCCATGCCATGATGAGGGCACTGAGCTAGGAGATCTTTGAATCGCTCAAAGTATCTCCAAAATGGTTCGCTCGGGTCTTGCTTAAACTGCATGATGTTCTTTCTAATGAGGGCAATTTTGTGAATTGGGTAGAATTTCTTCAAGAAGGCCTTGACAAAATAATCCCAGGTCGTGACTGAATCTGCTGCCAAGCTGTACAACCATTTCTTAGCTAGGTCCTTTAGGGAAAAAGGGATGAAACGTAACCTAACGACATCGTCTCCTAGCTGGGGTATTCGCATCATGAGGCATACTTCTTCAAATTTTCTAACAAAGAAGTATGCGTCCTCTGATTCTAATCATGAAATTTGGGAAGAGTGTTAATGAATTGGGGCTTTAACTCAAAATTGTTGCCGTTTGCTTTAGGAAGTTTTATGCAAGATGGAAGTGAAGTTCTGATCGGGTAAAATCTATCCTGAAGTGACGCCATCACCGGTTCTAGATGCAAGGGTAGAGAAGTGTTCTTATTAATCTGAAAGTTGACGGATCTCTTACCCACTCTTACATGCAGCACACCACAACCAACGTGAAGACAACAAACAATCGAAAAAGAACTAAAAACAAACAAAAGAAAGAAAAACAACCACAAGCCTTAGTCTAAGGTAACTGGACCTAGACGTCTCCTAACTGGTCGATTCTCCGGGGAAGGTTGTTGCAGGAACTCGACTACAAGCTAATCGGCCAGGAAAGGGCAAAGCTCGGGGGAGGTATCCGGGCGGAGCCACGGGCCTAATTACGCCAAACCACGGAGCTTTCGAGGTTTTACCTCTCAATCCACTTTCCTTAGACACCGATTTTACAGGAATATAGTTCTTACAATTTTCAATCTCGGTTAATCTCTTAGTGAGTCTGAGATGTCCCTAGGGCCAACGTCTATTGATTTTAGTTAAAGCTTGAGAAAGTGTGAGTGCACTTGGAGATGATTTTTGGGCTAAGGAATGGTGATGAAATCCCTACCTTATCTTGTTTATTTTGGTTTGCCCTTAAAGTCAATTGTGCAAGTGTACAGTTTATTCACAGCAAGGTAACACTCAAAGCGGTAAATCACTTCAAAATGTTGGTCCTATTCTATATGAATGCACACGTACCTTGTCTTCAGCACTCTTCAACAGAATTGAAATGAATTGAAATAGACACGTGCCCTATATGCAAAGGTCTAGTCCAAATTCCAATTAAGCAACAAGTTGATTTCTGTTGAATTTATTACACTTGCATAAGGTGAAGCATCCAAGGAAACTAAAAATTTAGAAAGCAATTTTTTTTAGCAGCTTTCGGCAACCCTGCTAACAAGTTTGTTAGTACTTCAATCGGAAAAACATGCTTTTACACAAATTTTTCCGAGGGCAAATGAGTCCTCGAACAATGTCCTTGGCCACCTCTTTTGCTTCCCGCGATAGTGAGCTCCTTGGTACTTCTCCTACACACAAAAAGAACAATCTTTAGTAGTGAACAATAAAGCCGTTCCCTCTCCGGCAACGGCGCCAAAATTTGATCGGCAAAAAGCAAGTACTAAAATAAGAGAAGGAAGTGTAGGTTGATGTTACTACTTTTGCGATTCTTTCGTAGTAGCAAAGTGGCTATACGGGTCGTATCCACAAGGAGGGAAAGCGATGGAAGCTTGATGCAGCTTCAAAGTTCAAGAAGAAAGAAAGTTCTTTATGTCCAAATAAAGAATTAAAAAGTGAAAACAAGTTGTTTGAAGAATTGCTGGAAAATGTTTTGGTGGTTTATAAAAGTGATTTTTTTTCTTAGCTGTAAAAATGCATGGCTAACTTTCTACTAAGTGCTCCCACTAATTTCTAACTTTTGGAAGATAGCCTCACGATGGATCATAGGCGAACACAACCCTTTTGCATTGGAACTATTCATGTGGAAATCGTGTGAAAGTTCATCCTAAAACTTAGCCTTACACGGTAAAAAACTCGGACATTCCCTTATCAAGATCTGATAGAAGGCGAGAATAAGGGATGACTCGAGTGCCTATTGGTATCGGCGAAGTTAAAAGGAAAAGTCTCTAACTTACAATAACAAGTATAGTACACAACTCATAGATCATCAAACTCATCAAGCATGAAGTATAGAAAAGTAAATACTTGTAGGTAAATTAGAGTTAGAGCCCTCGTCTTAAGTTGCCATAACTCTTATTTGCACAAGGCTTGTTTGACACTATTGACTCATTTGGGTTATCAATCAAGTGTTAGAAATTAGTGAGTTAGTAGTTAGTTAGCCATGCTAATGAAAAGTTAGTTAGCCATAAAAATAAAAGAAACAACAAAGGAAAAGAGGTGGAAAGAGGGAGTTGCACTACAAGAAACAAAAGAAAAGAAAAGTTAAAGAGAGGAAGTTACACTACAACAAAGTAAAAGAAAAGAGGTGAAGAAGAAAGAGTTACACTACAACAAGGAAGTAAAATTAAATGGCAAAGACAAGTAAATGGAAAGAAGGAAGAGAAGTAGTACTTGTATTATTTTGTCACCCTTCAGATACAACACTTTATACACTCTCTCTCTTTCACTCTAATGGCTAAAACTTAAAACTAGAAGAAGAACAATACAACAACTACAAACTAAAAACAAAGCTACACAACTTGCTCTAACATTTAGATCTGCTCAAACTGAAGACCCCAGGGGGTATTTATAGGCACCAGGGGAAAGGGGGCCACGTGGGAAGCACGTGGCCCAAAACGCAGGCACGCGCGCCCAAAGGGCCGCGAAAACGCAGCTAGGGCCGCGTTTTCGAGGCCCAGGCAGGGCGGCGCGCGCCCAGTTTTGGGCAGTGCGTCGCCCAGTCTGTCTTCTGTCCGCCTGAGCTCCTAGATTTTCGATTTGATGCCCTGGGCTGACAAAATCTTCACTCTAAAGTCAATGGCTACTTGATAGGCTCTTAATCACCAATTAAATGGTGATTTAGGTTTTCTTCTTAATTTGCACACCATGGATCTAGGATCAAGCAAGCAAGGTTTTATTAGCAAAATTTTACTTGAAATAAATATGAGATTGTGATGAAAATTATGCAAAATTAGAGACTAATCACAGGACCAGAATGGTCTGCTTCGGTTAGAATAACGAGGGCTCAGGAGACTGCGGAGCATGCTCTGATGGGGTTAAGCTCTGACCATGCGTCGACTAAGGCGGGGGACGTCTCGGATTTTCGAAGGTTGCACCCAAGTAACTTCTCAGGAAATGAGACACCACTAGAGGCGGAACAGTGGCTGATCAAGATAGAACAACTGCTGAATGCCGCAAAAATTCCTGAGGAAGACCGGGTTGATGTAGTGAGCGTCCCAACTTACTGACATCGTCCATATCTGGTGGACCGCTGAGATGGAAAGGCTGGCTCCACCCATCAGCTGGAAGACGTTCAGCGAAAGTTTCTTGGTAAAGTTCTTTCCTATGACTGCTAAAACAGAGATGGAGCGACAATTCATCAATTTGAATCAAGAAGGAGGACGTACCGTGGATCAGTATGCTGCAGAATTTACCAGACTAAGTCGCTTGCGCTATACATGGTGGCACAAGAAGGGGACCGTGCTAAGAGGTTTCTTCAGGGCAGGATATCAATATTTAGAGCCATATTACTGTACTCCTGCTCAACACCTACGCCCAAGTTCTGGAGACAGCAAGGACTCAGGAGCAGATATTACAGCAAAGGAGGCGACTGCTAGGGCTCTCCTAGAAGCGCCTAATGACCCATATTCCTGGTAGATCCGGTGTCAGGCCCCCACCACCCAGAGGCCTGCCCCATTTCCGGCACCTGCTCCCATAATAGCTCGGAAGGAGTTGGTCTGCACCTTTTGCCATCTGCCTGGTCATGCTTTGAAGGACTATGACGGGCAAATCGCAAGTGCTTGGCCTGCGGGGCTAGTGATTATAAGCTCCGCGATTGTCCCAAGGCCAACAATTCCATCTTCAGAGGACCCATGTCACAGCAGGCCCCAACCCACGCACAGCCCCGAGTTGCACTTCCAATGCAGCAGGAGATGTTCCTTAGAACCAAGGGCAAGACGCCTCAACAAGGCCGACCAGTGAAGAAGCAGGGTCGGGCCTACAATCTGACTTTAGAGGAAGCTGAAGTGGCTGATGGAGTCGTTGCAGGTACCATCTTAGTACAATCTATTCTTGCACATGTTCTCTTCAATTCCGAGGCCACCCATTCTTTTATTTCTGCAAATTTTGTTACTCGACACCACATTTCTTGTTATGATATGGTTAATCCCTGGAACATAGCCACGGGAGGTGGGATAGTTGTCTGTTCTAAGGAATGTAGGAAGTCTTCTATAGTGATATGTGGTAGAGAGTTTCTAGCCAACCTGATAGCCATAAATGACTTTGGGTTTGATGTTGTCTTGGGTATGGACTGGTTGGGCACTTCCTATGCTCTCATTGACTGTAGTAAGAAGAAAGTTACCTTTCGGGTCCCCAGTCATCCAGAGTTTAAAATCCATGCTGGGGATGTAAGTCTGGAGCAAGCCCAATTCAAGAAAAGGCAATTGAAGGGGGTGCTAGAGTCCTTGAACTCTAAGAAGCAAGTTAATATACCTGAGGTGGTATGTGAATTTCTTGACATCTTTCCTGAGGATCTCCAAGCACTACCCCCTATTCGAGAGATTGAATTTTGTATCAAAATCATGCCGGAACAGCTCCTATTGCCAAGGCGCCATACCGCATGGCTTTGATAGAACTAGCGGAATGAAGAAGCAGATTCAAGATTTGCTTGATAAGGGGTTAATCCGACTGAGTGCTTCACCATAGGGCGCTCCAGTCCTTTTAGTCAAGAAGAAGGATAGTAGCCAGCGACTATGCATTGATTACCGGGAGTTGAATCGTGTCACAGTCAAGAATAAGTATCCCTTACCCCGAATTGATGATCTCTTCGATCAACTGGGTGGAGCCACAGTATTCTCTAAGCTAGATCTCCGTTCTGGTTATCACCAAGTGCGGGTAAAAGCTAAGGATGTATCTAAGACTACTTTTCGGACGCGATATGGACATTTCGAGTTCCTTGTTATGCCATTTGGAGTCACCAATGCTTCTGCGGTATTTATGTACTTGATGAATCGTGTCTTTCCTCCATACTTAGATCAATTTGTCGTGGTCTTCATTGATGATATCCTAATCTATTCCAAGACCAAAGAGGAGCACGCTGAGCACTTGAGGATTGTCCTACAAACTCTAAGAAAAGATAAGTTATATGCAAAGCTTAGTAAATGCTCTTTTTGGCTAGACCATGTCTCATTCCTCGGGCATATCATATCTGGGGATGGCATCTCGGTGGATCCATCCAAAGTAAAAGCTGTCAGAGATTGGCCAATTCCTAAGTCTGTCATGGAAGTGAGAAGTTTTCTTGGACTAGCTGGCTACTATCGTCGGTTTGTCCAAAATTTCTCTAAGATCGCTGAGCCTCTAACCAAGCTTACTAGAAAGGAAGTGAAGTATCGGTGGACTGAGGAATGCCAGTTAGCATTCGAGGAACTAAAGGATCGATTGACGACAGCATCAGTTCTAGCAATTCAAAATGGATCTGGGGGGATGGTGATACATAGTGATGCTTCTGGGCGCGGCCTTGGTTGTGTGTTAATGCAACGAGGCAGAGTGATATAATTCACCTCAAGACAACTGAAGCCCCATGAGAGGAATTACCCAACTCATGATCTGGAACTGACGGCGGTTATCTTTGCCCTTAAGGTGTGGAGACACTATCTTCTCGGGGAGCGTGTGGAGATATTCACAGATCATAAGAGTCTCAAGTACATTTTTACCCAGAAGGAGCTCAAAATGCGTCAGAGAAGATGGCTAGAGCTCATGGCAGACTATGATATAGATCTGAGGTGAATGTAGCTCCTGATGCTCTCAGTAGGAAGCCCTCTTTCATGTTGATGACTAAACAGAAGGAGATGCAGGAAGAGATTCTTAGGTTGGACTTGGAGATCATTCTACCAGGAGATATTAGGAGGACTCATGACCTTGGTGACTCAACCATCTCTGATCGAGAAGATCAAGGAGGTTTAGAAGGAAGACCCTAAGTTGCAAAAGATCAGAGAGGAAGTGGAAGCCAGACTAGGGCAGGATATAGTCATCCATGCAAATGGTTCGCTTCGACTCAGAAATAGACTCTGTGTACCATCTGGAAAGTTCGAAGGGAGTTGCTCTCTGAAGCTCACAGTTCCCTTATTCGGTTCACCCTTGGGGTACTAAAATGTGCAGAGATCTCAAGTAACACTTTTGGTGGCATAAGATGAAGAGAGAGATAGCTCGATTTGTAGCCCGTTGCCTTGTATGCCAACAAGTCAAGGCGGAACACCAGAGGATGGCCGGGCTGCTACAACCACTCCCTGTTCCCGAATGGAAGTGGGAGAATATCACCATGGACTTTGTTGTAGGCCTGCCTAGGAGTTCGAGAGGGAACAATGCTATATAGGTGATCATGGACCGACTCACTAAGAGTGCTCACTTTATATCTTTCAGAGTCAGACAGTCTACAGAAGCACTGGCAGAAAAGTACATGCAAGAAATAGTCAGACTGCATGGAGTCCCTGTTAGTATTGTTTCTGATAGAGACACTAGATTTGTGTCGCGTTTCTGGGATAGTCTCCAGAGGAGCTTAGGCAGCAAGTTAAAGTTCAGTATGGCATTCCATCCTCAGACTGATGGCCAATCAGAAAGAACCATCCAGATTCTAGAGGATATTCTTAGAGCCTGTATACTGGACTTTAAGGGATCATGGGATGATCATCTGCATTTAGTGGAGTTCTCCTACAACAACAGCTATCAGTCTAGTATCCAGATGGCTCCATATGAGGCACTCTATGGAGGAAGTGTAGATCTCCTGTGTGCTGGGATGATATTGGTGAAAGAAAGCTACTCGGCCCAGACCTAATTTTGTGAACAGTAGAGAAGGTGGCCAAGATCAAGAAATATATAAAAGCCGCTCAAGATCGTCAGAAGAAGTGGGCCGATGTCAAGAGAAGACCCTTAGAGTTTGCAGTAGGTGACCATGTATTTCTTAAGATCTCAGCAACTCGAGGGGTCATTAGGTTCGGCTGCAGTGGGAAGCTAAGTCCCAATACATTGGACCTTTTGACATCATTGAGCGAGTCGGAGAAGTAGCATACCTGGTGGCCTTACCTCCAGCACTAGATGATGTTCATGACGTATTCCACATCTCACAATTAAGGAAGTACGTCCAGGATGACCAACATATCCTGGACTATTCAGATATGAGACTGAACCACGATATATCCTATGTGGCTCAACCAATCCGCATCATCGACAAGAAGGAGAAGGTTCTGAAGAACAAGACTATTCCTCTGGTACTGGTGTCTTGGGATCCAAACTCTCCTGAGGATTCCACCTGGGAACGGGAAGATGAGATCAGGGCTTAATATCCTCATCTCTTCTCAGGTAACTTATCTCACTTCTACCTATCTATTCATCATCTTATAACTTAGGATACTCTTCTCCTTGTTTACTTTTGAATTTTGAGGACAAAATTTTTTATAAGGTGGGTAGGATTGTAACCCTCGGTTCCCGATATACGTATGTCAATACTGGTATCTGGTAATGATTTAATCATCCTGATAGTCAGATTGAGGTCATTTCAGCTCAAAATATCATTTTCCATTTTTTTGAATTTATTTAGATTTTTGGAATTATTTTGGGAATTATTGGAGAAGAATCTCAATTTAGGATCGATCGGTGTCACAGGCTGACTCCGAGATTTTTAATTAACAATAGGGAATGAATTTTAAAAATCTGACTTCACAAAATGTTCAGGATGGCTTCTTTTATTTTTGAGAATTTTGAGAATTTTTCTAAATTATTAGAGTTTAATCCAATAAAATAATGCTTAAATGTTTATTCAAAAAAAATGAAATTTAAAAATTAAAAAAACTGGCATGTGTATCATAACAGGTTTCAAACCCCATGTGCCCCACATGTGAAATGAATGCTCTAACCACATGGCCACTTTGGCATTTCTTCCTTTGTGGAAGCCATTCTATTTGAACATTTTTCCAT
>JAVJIF010034580.1:0-81001 GCA_038442645.1 Agave tequilana
ATGATTTATTTTGGTAATTTAGAAGCTTCTATTTTATCTAACCTAATCTAAACTTGAATTTTAAATTATTAATTTAAAATTTAGGGGAGGAGGAGGAAGGATAAAGTAGGACTCCTAATTGCTATTCAAATCAAAAGGAGAAGAAGGATAGAATAAGATGGATCCTTATCCTAATTAAAATCAGAGGTGGACTTCTAGTTGAACCTGGTTGCTTGCACTACAAGATAAAGATAAAAGGGAAGAAAGCTTTAATTTAAAGATAAAGGACCAACTCCTTTTCAAATTTAGATTTTTAATAACTTGCCTCCCAAGTTATCCCGAATTCTCAAGACCAAGGATCAGAATGCAGAATCCAAGTGGAGGCGCCCAGATGGACGGACCAGAGGAGGCCACGCGAGAAAGCGCGTGGCCATTGGCCACGGCTTTGCCGCGGAAACGCGGCCATTTGGATAGATCTGACAACACGTTTTCGTGGGAGAGTTGTATGGGACTCTACGTCTTAAATCTCCTATAAATACCCCTGCAGATCAACAGAGAGGGAAATCCAAGAAGCAAAAGTCTAGGGGTTCCTTTAGATCCTCGTTCTTTCCGAATTTTCTTGTATTTTTGGTTTTTTTTATTTGGAGAAAATGATTATGGAAGAAGCAGAAGAGCTTTGTAATTGGTCGGTGACATCCAATAAAAAGGTTCTTTATTCTTTTTCTCTTCTTACTTTACAATTCAATTTAGTTTTCTGCTTAAGCTTATTTGTTTTTTTTCTTCTTTTAATTTTAATGCAACTTTTCTTATTCAAAATAAAAATTGAAAATAAAAATAAATATGAATAACTAATTAAACATATAGTCAGCTAATCTCTCGATCAACCCTAGTTTAGTTTAAAAGATTGAACTGATTGACATGTATGCTTGTTAGAAATCCTAGGATTAAATTGGTGATCTTGAAGATGAATCAGTAATTAAGTTTAACTAATTTGGATTGCACTTTTTAAATGGTTATTCATAGTCTATATCTAAATACTTTGATAGCATAATTTTAAGTAGACTTTTCTTATGCTATGCTTTGAAATTAGGATGAACTATAGTTTAGTTTTTATTAGTGCAAACTAATTAGGGTTTACAACATCTTTATTCATCTTGCTTGATTCTCAATCAAAACCCTTGAGTAGATAATTCTTCATTCAATATGATGTTCATTCTTTTGACTAATATTTTTGTTGTGGTAGATGATTAGTAGAATATAATTCTTTTTTCTTGATTAAATCTAATTCTCACAATCAATATCTCTTTTTTTTCAAGCAATTTTAGAGACAATCGTTCCGAAAAGCTTCCATCACATCCTTCCCTGTGGATCGACCTGTCTAGCCCTTGCTACATGGTTACATTGAGACAAGACTAAGATCTTCTAACTTTAACTCTTTCTTTATTATTTTCCCATCTCAATCAAATTTTGGCGCCGTTGCCGTGGAGGGAACGGTACGATATTCTCTAAAAAAACTAATTTATTTTTTTCTGTTTGCAGGATCTGATAACAGGAAAACTAACGCAGCTAAGGACATGCAACTACTCTGTGCTTCTGCCCTAGAAGGCAGAGAAATAGAGCCTACTAAATAGCCGCGCAAACGCGGCAATTGCAGCGTTTCTGCGGCATTAGTAGATCACTACTAATTGATCTTTTGCAGGTTGCTGCAAATTGCAAAGTTCTATTTACTGCTTTAATAATATTTCTCTGTGATCACCCTACATACTGTTAATTAATTAACAGTAACCTATTAGTTGACTAATTAAAAAAAATTAGACTCTTACATCATAGCCACATGTCTATTTAAATTTTCTTAATTCCTGTTGAAGAGTGCTGGCGACAAGGTACATTCGCATTTCATATAAAGTAGGAAGCACCCTTAGCTGATTTACTGCTTTTGAGTGAATTCTTGTCTATTGCTTTACACGTGCACTAAAGCACTTTAAGGGTAAAGCCCATAAACAAGATAAGGTGTGGACGTCATTACCCTTTCTTGGCCCACAAATCATCTCCGTTGCACTCACAAACCTAGCCCTAAAATAAAAATTGACTAGACGTTGGCCTTAGGTTAAATTGGACTCATTAGGAGATTGGCTGAAGGAGGAAGTTGTTTGAAATTAACTCTCATCAAATCGGTGTCTAGGAAGGTAATTAAGGGCCGAAAACCCGAAGGTTGGTGGTTACTTAATTAAGAAACGTCTTTGACGGATAACCTCCCACCAACCTTTCCACCTACTTGGTCGATTAACTTGTGGTTAAGGTCGGCAATATACTTCCTAAAGACAATCTAAAGTTAGGAGTCGTTTAGGTCCAGGCTTACCCTAGATTAAGATTTTTGATTTTTGATTATTTTTTTCTCTTTCTTGATTGATTGGGTGAACTAGTTTATTAACTGTGCATGTCAGCTTGGTTGAGAAACCCAGTCACATCTAGACTAACTAGGAACAGTTCACTACCCGAACAAAAACCCATTCACACATGGCACAGCCACCATTACTGCAAGATAGGTTCTATCATATTAGGACCTCTCTTCCATCTTGCATTCAGCTACCTGATGTAGGAGACGACCAATTTGAGATAAAACCACAATACATCAACGCTCTTTTAAAATTTTATGGATTTTAATCCGAGGATGCATACTTTTTCATAAGGGAATTTGAAGAAGTATATCTAATAATGAAAATACCCAGCCTAGGAGTAGATGCCATTAAATTACGTTTTGTCCCATTCTAAAAGACTTAGCAAAGAAATGGCTCTACAGTCTAAAAGCCGATTCCATATCATCATGGGATAATTTCGTCAAAGCCTTCTTAAAGAAGTTTTATCCTGTTCACAAACTGCGCAAATTAGGAAAAGCATCTTATAGTTTAAGCAAACAGCCAATGAACCTTTTGGAAAGTACTGCAAATGTTTTAAGGATCTCCTTACCCAATGACCTCACCATGGGGATAGAGAAATGACGACTTTGCCAAGCTCTTTATGATGGATTAGAATATCAAATGGAACCCTATTAGAATCCACGTGCCAAGGAGAATTTTTGAAAAAGAACGAAGATGAAGGATGGTTATTATATGAAGACTTGGCTGATAAGATCATCCAATGGGAACCAACTCCAGAAAAATTTAAGACCAATGACCCTAACTCTTCTAAAGGATGTTGGCCTAAAGGCCCATCACTCTAGTTTGATGATGATTAACTCATGTAGTTATTGTACTAATGATCTTGTGTTTAATTAGTGACAGATTTGTTATCAAGATCTTAGTAGGTGTGGAGCTTCAACAAAGGATTTAAAATCAAGTTTTGGAGCTAGCACCGCTTGATTCACGAGCTAATGCATCAAGATCACATTAAGTACTCAAGAGGAGTTGAGCTCGTTGGATCGTGTTTGGACCAAGTCTAGAAGATGAAAAGGCTTCAAGTGAAGACTTCAAGAAGATGAAGACTTGAGTCTAGGTTTGTTTTAAAAGATTTTATTTTAAATAAATGTAAAGGATAGAGTAGTTGGTGGATTGCTCAAGTATATACCATGCACACACACTCTTGATAGAATTGTTTTCATAAAAGATTTTTTAGTTTAGAAAAGATTTTTCTTTGTGACAAAATACTATTTGGTTTTTGATATTCATGTTTACATCTTTCAACCAAAACCAAGTTTATGCTTATTGTCAAAAATATAGATATTTCATCTTGATTGTGTAGTGGATCATATCCATACACACTATGCTTTAATGAGTTCAAAATATCTTGTTTTTGTATTTGGAGAAGTTTTGGAAAACAAGTTTTAGAAAAATACAAGTTTTCAAATTGAGCCAATATTTCCATATTACAAAAATAGTCCAAATCTTTTATAACATGCCTTGATTTTGTGCAAGCATGTTTGTTTATCAAAGTATATTGGTTAAACTATTTTTGTACATTTTTTAAGTATTTATGGGATTTTATATGAACCAAAAAGCCTTAGTTTAAATCCCAGATTTTTAGTTCCAGGCTTCAGCCAAGTCGACTAGTCGACCTATCAAGTCGACTAGGGCTGAAGTCGGTCGACCCGCACAGTCGACCGACGTGCACGACGTGCACGCCTTGACCTGGCAGATGGCCGGTCGACCGACCGAGTCGACCGGAACTGAGAGCAGTGCTCTCTGTTCTTTTGGGTCGACCGGGGCGGCCGACCGGAGGCTCCAACGGTCGGATTCTTGACCATTGGCGGTCGACCGGGCGGTCGACCAACAGGTCTGACAGACCCCAACGGCTAGTTTTTGACAGCCTATATATTTGGGGGTTTGGTCATTGTTTTGTAACAAGATTTTAGGAGAGCTTTGAGCCAGTTTTTCCCACTCCTTTAAAAGAGTTTTCTCCACATATTTGAGAGCAAATATTTTCTATCTAAAAGGAAGTTTTATCAAGAGTGTTTAAAGTGATTTCTTGAGTTTTTCACCATAGATTCAATCCTTGTCTTTCTCACAATCACTTGAGCTATCCATTGCTTTATCTATCCATAGGATTGTGTTGTGAGAGTTTTTGTTGGTGATCAAAGTGTTTAGATCACCAAGTGATCTTTTCTTTGTACTTTGAGGAGACGTGCAAGTGTGCTCGTGGTGGTTTAGAGTTCGGTTGTGAACTCTTGGTTTGAGGTGCGGCCTCGGCAAGCTTGTGGGGCTTGCGTGTGTACGGGACTAGGGAGTCCGAGGGATTGTAGGTGTTGCGCCACCGAGGAGAGATCCATTGGGATCTTGCATAGTGGAAATCCTTCGTGTGTCGAAGGCGGGGATGTAGAGCAAGGGTGCTCGAACCTCGAAACAAATCCCTTGTGTTTGCGATTGCTCACTCTCTCTCTCTTTGTCTCTTTTATATCTTGCATTCCTTTATTGTTCATCTTTATATACATGATATACATTTGTGCTTAAATGGATATACTTGCTTGGGATTGTTTGCTAACACTTGTATTCAACCAAGAGAGCCAACGCGGCACCTCAACCCATTCAAGGGGAATCTAGAGGAGTTTGTCCAGAGCCCTTCACGGGGAATTCGGCAACACTCTTGTGTTATACGTGGTGTTTAGTGTAATAGTTTTAATTAGGTCATAATTGTTTTTACTTCCGCATTATTTGGCATTAAGTGACCATTAGATTAGCCATCACCTATTCACCCCCCTCTAGGTGAACTTACAATTGGTATCAGAGCTTGGTACTCTGATTTGGGTCTAACAACCTTGAGTTAAAGATCCTCATTTTAGGCTAATCACGTATTTTGTACACACACCATGGATTTCATGTCACCACCCACCTTTGACATTCTTAACATCCAAATTTGGAAGGTTAAGATTTCTTTGTACCTCAAAGCCCTAGGCATCCATGTGTATCTTGCCACAACTAATAATGCATATTGTTTAAATGGTAAGAATATTGAGGCTAATACAAAAGCCCTTAATGCTTTAAAGTCTACCCTAGATGATGTTTATTTATCTAGAGTTTCTAACTTTGATTCGGCTTTTGTAGTATGGAATACCCTCATCTCCTTGGCGAAAAAGATCAATACTATACGGGAGCGATTCGGGTGTTGGAAGCGACACCTCCAACAAGTGCTATATGGTCTAAGGGGATAACCCCCTTGAGGTAACTACCGAATCTTAGGATGAGGATGTTAACATGTCATATGAAGAGCTTTCTACATTCTGTCAATTGTTGCTTGAAAAATATGACATGATTAAGAAAGACAATAAAATTTGAAAAAGAAATTTGATTGCATGCATATAGAACAAGATTCATTTAAATCTAACATTGCATGCTTAGAAAAAGAAAATAATATTTTGAAAAATGAAAATGTTTCCCTCATGTCTAAGTTAAATGATTTGTGTAAAGGGAACACTATTTTGAAGGATAAAATTGATTTGGTGGGAAACAAAGAGAAGTTATTTTTCAAGAAAATAATTCTTTAAAAAGAAAAATTTGTGAAAAAGAAAGATTTTGTTTCTAAAAAGAAAAAGAAAAATGATTCTTTATCTCATCATGCTTTACATGCCACCACTAATGAGATAAATATGTTGAAAAATAAAATAAATAGTTTGAGCTCTAATTTGAGCAAATGTGCATTCAATCACACTCATAAGCATCCTAAGGTGTACACATGTACACATTGTGACCGCAAAGGCCATTTAGCAAAATTTTGTTATGACAAGTTGCATCATTTTAATTTTGCTAACAAAAAATTTTTGGGTTCCTTAAAAGACTAATCCCAAAGGACCCAAGAAAATATGGGTACCAAAATCCCCACCCTTTGTTTTTGATGTAGGTGAGGGCTCTCACAAAACGTGAGAGATTTGGTGCCTTGATGGTGGATGCAAATGGATATGATGGATACACTTATTGATGCATCGCTATCAAGGAGATTTTGGTGGGAAAGACCACCATGTTGGAGCTTTGGAGTTGGTAACAATCTCTAAACTCCTACTTTTTATGTTCATGCTTGTTCATTCATAATATTCATAGCATGTTCATGTTTTATGATTTAATGTGCTTCATATGGTAATAACATGCTTAGATGTAGTTTTTATCAAAACTTATATTATACATGTACAAATAGTGAGTTACATTTGATTTATATATATTTGCACTTCATGCTCATTTGTACCCACTATATGCACATGTATAGACTAGTTTTGATGATTCTTTCATTTATACATGCTTTGCCAATTTTATGATTTTACTTCATGTATATGTATTTCTAATTCAAATCTAATAAATATACATGTATACCCGTGAGTCTCTTGCCTTCATGCTAATACATTTGATAGACTCTTTTATATTTGAGATATGTATGCATATTGTTAGATTTGGATAAATCATACATATACCTAGAAGTTTGTTGATTTTATGAAAATAATTTTGAGTTTATTGTTAAAAATGTGACTTATAATCTTTTTGAGCTTCATTGTCTGTTTTCATGAAAATGCCATTTACATAACCTTTGAACACTCATCTTTTACTTTTTAAGATAATTTTGAGCTTTATGGACTATGAGTGCTTGAACTTTTATGTATTTAGTATAATTCATGAAAAACATATGATTTCATGTTTTTTTTTGAAGGATCTTTAACTAGTTTTTTTAAAAACTAATTTAAACTAGTTATTTATTCTTCTATGAGATATACACTTGATCTTACTTTGTGTCAATTGATATCATTGGATCCTTTCAATTGGTATCAATATGATTATTTTTTTTTGTATATACTCATGTTTTGATTATATGTATGTATGCTTTCAAATTCAAATTATATCAATTTCTATTGGTATTCTCTTTTCATACATATATGTGTTATTTGTGCTTAGTTAAAATTGTCTTACATTTTTAAAGCACAAAGGTTATTAATGCTAAGCTAAATTCAAATCTTATTTTTCAAGCTTATGCATTAGTTTTTAAATTGGTATCAATGTGGTTGATCATTACTTTACTATTGATCACTATTTTACAATTGATCATTTTCAAAATTGATATCAAAATTCAAAATTTGTTTTATCGAGAGAATTCAAAATTTTGTTTGATAAGAAAAATTCAAAATTTTTGATTTGTATTTCCTATATGCAAGGAGAGCTTAACATCTCTCTTACATATAGATTCATGTTGAGTATATTATAAATTGAGGAGCTTGATAACTCTTCTTTATATGATATACGTGTGTAGGGGGAGCTTCACATCTCCTCTTATGCATTACATAATATGTGTTATGTGAGTTAGGGCTTGTCATCCCTTCTTCATGTAATGCATATGTGTAGGGAAGTTAACTTAGCGTCTTCCTCTTCATGAATGTATATCGCATATAACCTTTCTTGATTGATTTGATTTACCCCTTCTTTGGTTCTTTGTTTCGGACATAAAGGGGGAGAAATTTTTTTTGATGATTTTGTTTTACTTTAACCCCTTTGTTGATGATTGACAAAAAGGGGGAGAAGAATTTGAGATTTATATGCATGTTTGAGAAAGATTTATGTTTATGCATATATGTTTTGTTTTGCAAATAGAAAAAAAAGAATTTGATATGTTTTATCTCCATACATTTGCATACATATTTATGTGCTTCATTGCCATATCTTATTATTTATGTCTATGCATGAGTTAAGGGGGAGCTTCTTTGAAGCTTTACTTTAATCCATGCATATATAACTTCATGAGTTTCGTCATCATCAAAAAGGGGAGATTATTGGCCCAAAGGCCCATCACTCTAGTTTTGATGATGATTAACTCATGTAGTTATTGTACTAATGATCTTGTGTTTAATTAGTGACAGATTTGTTATCAAGATCTTAGTAGGTGTGGAGCTTCAACAAAGGATTTAAAGTCAAGTTTTGGAGCTAGCACCGCTTGATTCACGAGCTAATGCATCAAGATCACATCAAGTACTCAAGAGGAGTTGAGCTCGTTGGATCGTGTTTGGACCAAGTCTAGAAGATGAGAAAGCTTCAAGTGAAGACTTCAAGAAGATGAAGACTTGAGTCTAGATTTGTTTTAGAAGATTTTATTTTTAGATAAAATGTAAAGGATAGAGTAGTTGGTGGATTGCTCAAGTATATACCATGCACACACACTCTTAATAGAATTGTTTTCATAAAAGATTTTTTAGTTTAGAAAAGATTTTTCTTTGTGACAAAATACTATTTGGTTTTTGATATTCATGTTTACATCTTTCAACCAAAACCAAGTTTATGCTTATTGTCAAAAACATAGATATTTCATCTTGATTGTGTAGTGGATCATATCCATACACACTATGCTTTAATGAGTTCAAAATATCTTGTTTTTGTATTTGGAGAAGTTTTAAAAAATAAGTTTTAGAAAAATACAAGTTTTCAAATTGAGCCAATATTTTCATATTACAAAAATAGTCCAAATCTTTTATAACATGCCTTGATTTTGTGTAAGCATGTTTGTTTATCAAAGTATTTTGGTTAAACTATTTTTGTCGATTTTCTATATATTTATGGGATTTTATATGAACCAAAAAGCCTTAGTTTAAATCCCAGATTTTTAGTTCCAGGCTTCAGCCAAGTCGACTAGTCGACCTATCAAGTCGATTAGGGCTGAAGTCGGTCGACCCGCACGGTCGACCGACGTGCACGACGTGCACGCCTTGACCTGGCAGATGGCCGGTCGACCGACCGAGTTGACCGGAACTGAGAGCAGTGCTCTCTGTTCTTTTGGGTCGACCGGGGCGGCCGACCAGAGGCTCCAACGGTCGGATTCTTGACCGTTGGCGGTCGACCGGGCGGTCGACCGACAGGTCTGACAGACCCCAACGGCTAGTTTTTGACAGCCTATATATTTGGGGGTTTGGTCATTGTTTTGTAACAAGATTTTAGGAGAGCTTTGAGCCAGTTTTTCCTACTCCTTTAAAAGAGTTTTCTCCACATATTTGAGAGCAAATATTTCTTATCTAATGGGAAGTTTTATCAAGAGTGTTTAAAGTGATTTCTTGAGTTTTTCACCATAGATTCAATCCTTATCTTTCTCACAATCACTTGAGCTATCCATTGCTTTATTTATCCATAGGATTGTGTTGTGAGAGTTTTGGTTGGTGATCAAAGTGTTTAGATCACCAAGAGATCTTTTCTTTGTACTTTGAGGAGACGGGCATGTGTGCTCGTGGTGGTTTAGAGTTCGGTTGTGAACTCTTTGTTTGAGGTGCGGCCTCGGCAAGCTTGTGGGGCTTGCGTGTGTACGGGACTAGGGAGTCCGAGGGATTGTAGGTGTTGCGCCACCGAGGAGAGATCCATTGGGATCTTGCATAGTGGAAATCCTTCGTGTGTCGAAGGCGGGATGTAGAGCAAGGGTGCTCGAACCTCGAAACAAATCCCTTGTGTTTGCGATTGCTCACTCTCTCTCTCTTTTCTCTTTTATATCTTGCATTCCTTTATTGTTCATCTTTATATGCATGATATACATTTGTGCTTAAATTGATATACTTGCTTGGGATTGTTTGCTAACACTTGTATTCAACCAAGAGAGCCAACGCGGCACCTCAACCAATTCAAGGGGAATCTAGAGGAGTTTGTCCAGAGCCCTTCACGGGGAATTCGGCAACACTCTTGTGTTATACGTGGTGTTTAGTGTAATAGTTTTAATTAGGTCATAATTGTTTTACTTCCGCATTATTTGGCATTAAGTGACCATTAGATTAGCCATCACCTATTCACCCCCCCTCTAGGTGAACTTACAAAGGAGATGCCCATTCCATAAAGGCAAACATATCTACCGAAACTAAACTAGCTGCTGTGATGCGAAGACTAGAAGCTCTAGAAACTAAAGAGCCAGTCTCGGTGAACCAAGTCAGCCCAACACCTTCGGCGGGATGTACTTATTATCAAGCTATGAACCACGTGTTCGAGGAATGTCCCATCTTCTTAGCTCATCAAATATTGTCCGAGCATATGAATGTAGCCTTCACAAGGCCCGCCAACAATCCCTATGCTCCAACTTACAATTCTGCCTGGAGGAATCACCAGAATTTCTCATGGAGCCAAAATAAACAATTTCCACCCTCCAACCATCAACCCAAATTTTCCAATTATCAACAAATATTTCCCAACCAAGTTCCCCAAGGTCCCCACTTTGAAAAGAACTCAAGCAATTTGAGAAGATTCTTGCATCTTTCATGCAAAACACAGGACAAGCAATATCGAGGTTAGAGGTCCAAATGAGTCAGTTAGCTGGTTTCTTAAGTGAAAAGCCTGAAGGAACTTTACTTAGTGAACCAATAATAAACCCTAGGAACTCTAGTCAAGCTCACTTAGCTTAAG
The DNA here is from genome assembly GCA_038442645.1 of Agave tequilana. Taxonomy (NCBI): domain Eukaryota; kingdom Viridiplantae; phylum Streptophyta; class Magnoliopsida; order Asparagales; family Asparagaceae; genus Agave; species Agave tequilana. The sequence continues at coordinate 10,806 of JAVJIF010034580.1, forward strand.
AGGATCACATGAACCAATGTAATTTGATTCATACATTATATCGGGAAACAAGTTGATAACCAAGTATCAACACCATCAAGTTCAAAACAAGTATTCACCTCTCCTAATCCCACTCCACCTCAACTTGACTCCAATAACACTAAAAAAGACAAGTCAGATGAAAATGTGCACACGCCTATAACACCCTACCCAAATAGGTTTAAAAATAAACAAAGTGCACAAATGGATAAGGTACGTGAGATTTTTAATTAAGTCAAGATCAATGGACCTCTTCTTGATGCAATCCAACAAGTCCCTAACTATGCTAAATTTCTTAAGGACATGTGCACCAAGAAGAGAAAGACTAATGTGCCCAAGAAGGCTTTTCTAGCCACTAACATTAGTGAGCTATTGTCCAATCAAATCCTTGTCAAGTACAAGGATCCCGGCTGCCCTATCATTTCTTGCACATTAGGTCAAATTACAATTAATCATGCACTTCTTGATCTGGGAGCAAGTATCAACTTACTCTCTATCTCAGTCTACCAACAACTTGGGTTGGGCGAGCTTAGTCCGACTAAAGTTACAATTCAATTAGCTGACCGGTCTGTAAAAATTTCCAAAGGAGAAATTACCGATGTCCTTATCCGGGTTGGGGAGTTTATCTACATAGTAGATTTTATTATTCTTAAGACCCAACCTGTATCCACTCCTAGGTCTCAAACTCTCGTTATCTTAGGGCATCCATTCATTGCAACTGCAAATGCGATCGTAAATTGTAGGAACGGATCAATGAGGTTGACCTTTGGAGACATGACTAAAGAGGTCAATGTCTTCAACTTAGAAAAATGATCTCGTAAGATAAAAGACCTAACGTTTGAGTTAAACTTCATTGAGAACAATTGTAAAGAAGAAAGTGAAGGTATAGAGAATGAGTCTCTTTTTCTTGATGAATTATTTGAGGATAAGTGCGATTATATTAATGAGAAGACACATGTTGGAGAATCTAATTTTAAGATTCTCTTTAAAAAAAGAAAATTTGATTTGAGTGTCTTCACTATCGATGAGCCAATCAAAGATATATCGCATGAGAATATAATTCAAGAACCTCTGATTGATTTAACCTTTGAAAATCTCTTTGAAAAAGAACTCCTGTGTTAGGATGAACCGAATGGGATATTTTAGTTAATTATACCTGTAACGCCCGGATCCCGCAGGTACGGAGACGTTATGGCGACGTACATACGCGAGGTGAAAATACGCTCACGCGTACGTTAAGCCTCAGTACAGTACATAACCTCCATAGAGACATGAGTTCCAGCATGAAAGAAGTACAAGAATACCTGCAGAAAGAGGTCAGGATCATAACAGTATGAAAAATGAGGACAAATAAGATAACAGAAATAACTCAACAAGATACCTATGAATGATCTCGATGAGGAATCTCCTAGGCCACTCCAAGGAACTCTCTGCTACTACGGTAACTGATTGGTCGCTAATGTTACATATTTAATATCATATGTCCATACTTATTATAGAATAAAAGCCTGCATTGTCCTAATTAATTGTTTGATTTATTTGCAGGCCTAATCTTTAAGGAGTTGAAGAGAAATGAGCCCAAAGCCCACAAAAATTCTGAATTAAATCAGAATTAATTCGCACTCACTAAATCAGGGCAAAATCAAGAGGTTGAAACCGGTTGAGAAGAATCCTCTCATGATCGATCGGTTAAAGCCAAGAATCAAAGGCCATTTCGTCAGAATTCTGGACCCAAACGATGAAACAAACTGAAGATAAAGGCTGAAGAAACTCCCAGAGAAACCCACCAACAGGGTGTGGCCATCTGGCCACACCCTGGCCGCGAAAATGCGGCCCAAGCTGCGTTTCCGCGGCATTGTTGGGGAGTTAGGGGGAGAGTTTGCTCCCCCGACCTCCCGGGATCCTATAGATTGGGTTTTTTGCCTATAAAAGGCCTGTACTTGCGCTAAAAGGGAGGAACATGCAGAGTTAGGTTTAGACTAGTTTTCCATTTTGTAGTTTAGGTTTTTCTTTTTATGTAACTTGTATGTAGCTTAGGTTAAATGATGATTCATGTAAGTAAGAGAGAGAGGCATATGTTGAGAGTGACACCGATGTACCCTCCTCCTTTCTTCCATTGTCTCTGCAAGTAATAAAGGTAAAAGCTTCTTTTTATGTTCGTATTTTGTTTTGCTTTCCTCTTACTCTTTCTACTTTACCTTGGTTGATTTGTTGAGTCTACAAGTGAATTCCAAAGCAAGTATAACTAAGCTACGTGAGAGCCAGCGATAGTTCATGAAGACGTTCTCCTCTTCCAAGCTCCGCATCACTTCGTTCTTGATGTGCTTGACAATATAATGTGCACGGGGACTGAGCTCGAGTTTATGATCTATGCGTTGAACGCCTCCGAAGCAAAAAGGTAGAACTTGCAAAAGGTTTCCAAGTAAGTCATCAATTAAACTAGGTAAGTATTCCTTCCTTTTCTTTCCTTTCTCTCATTTTTGTAAATTATATCACCACCTCTTCCAACTCTTTCTTCTCCACTCACTCCATTTGTACATAATCGCTTTCTTTCGCCGTTTTCTGATTTTTCCACCTTCTTCATCTCTCACTTTCTTATTAACTTTAACTATTACTTCTTTTTCTTTTTGTTAACTTAAAAACAGAGGAAACTATCGTTTTGTTTTCTTAACGATTTCAATAAAGAACGTAAACGCTTCTATCGCAAAACCCTCCTTGTGGATCACGACCCGCATAGCCACTTGCTTAAGAATTGAGCACTTGCACATTTTTATTCTTAAGTCCTGAAATCTCGTATTTTTTGTGCAGGTTTACCTCAATCAAATTTTGGCGCCGTTGCCGGGGAGGGTAACGTTGTTTTTATTGAAATCTGAATTTTTATTGAAAATTTTTTAGAACTAAAACGAACTTTCTTCTCTGTTGCAGGTTATAGGGCAAGCAAAGCAGGAAATCAAAATTGCAGTAACATACAAGTGGCCTTGGGCCTCTGCTCTAGAAAGCAGAGACCACGTGCCCTCTGATTTGCCGCATTTCCACGGCAAAAGCCGCGGATCCGCAGCAAGGAAGAGTTGACTACTAACAGGTTTTTGCAGGGCTGCTTGGTTTGCAAAAAATCTAGTTTGCTGCAACTTTATTTCTTATATGCCAACATCCTGCTAATAATCAACAGTAAAACGTTTGTTGCAAAAGTTAAAAAAATTGATTAGAGGTTTGCATTTTAGGCACGTGTCTTTTCAATTCATTTATTTTTACTGTTGAAGAGTGCTGGAGTAAGGTACGTTTGCATTGCATGTAGAATAGGAATCATCTCTTGCTTGATTTTTTATGCTTTGAGTGAATCTTATTTACATATCTTGTACACTTACACTAATTGATTTTAAGGGCACCAACCCAATAACAAGATAAGGTGGGGATTTAATCACCCTTCCTTAGCCCAAAAATCAGAATCCAAGCACTCACTAACCCAAGCCTAACTTAAAATGAGTAGACGTTGGCCCTAGGGACATCTTGGACTCAATTAGGAGATTATCCTAAGGGGAAAGGTGTTGGAACTTGACTCTTGCCAAATCAATGTCTAGGAAAGGGATTAAGGGCCGAAAGCCCGAAGGTTGGTGGTTATTTAATTAAAGAACGTCTTTTGACGGAAAACCTCCCACCAACCTTGCCTGACCTGGCTGATTAGCTTGTGGTCAAAGTCTACATTAAACCTCCCGTGGATAGTCTAACCAGTTAGGAGTCGTCTAGGTCTAGGTCTACCCTAACTTAGTTTAGAATTTTTTTCTCTTTTATTTGTTTGCTTATTTGTATTTTCTTTCTTTTTTGTATTGTGTGATATGGCTTATAATAATAATTTTTTCAACTTCAATAATAATCCATATTACACACCGAGTTCATTTTCGGATATTACCAACCCGGCATATCATGACTTTAACCAACCTAGTGTGCCGGATTGGTCTTATCCGAATCAATATAACCCATGCCCCCATCTAATAACTATAATGTCCATAATAATTTCAACTCTTCACCGAGTCAGTGGGGATTCACTTCCCCCGAGCATAATTTTCAACCTACTTGTCCTCCTTCTCCACCTAGTCCACAATATCCCCAAGAGTCATACTCAGTTCCACCGGTCCAAAATAAGAAACTATCAATTTTGGAAAGGAGTAGGCATGAGTCCAAATAATAATCACAAAATCTGATGGACTCACAATTTCACTATCACTTCCATGACAACACTTCATCTTTTCATCAAAACAATGAATCCATCAACTATGAAAAGATGCTTGAAGCCATGACTCAGGCTCAAAACGCTCGTAATCGTGACATAAATATGATGGTCGAATCTCTACGTTCCCACCGTTCTGATGTCACTTACCATTCTGTTAGAGCCGAAGAGTCATGTTGTTTTGGAAATCAAGATTCTATTTCAGAACAACCATTTGAACTTGCCCAAACTCCAAATTTTGAAAAAGATATTGACAGCTTGGCAAGTTATTCCTTTCCTGAAATAGAACTTGAGAATGAATATGATCTTGAACCCCAACTTAGTGATTCAATTCTTCTTCCTGATTCAATAATGACTCCGGTATCTTCACCTGACTTCAATCTTCCCGGAGTCAACATTGGATCCTGTACCAATTCATAATGAAATTGAATCACCCATCTTTGAGGATCATATTGAACTTGACCAATTATACACTTTTGAAGATCCTATTGACAAATTGGCAAGTTCTCATTTTTATGATATTGAACTCAATGAGATATGTGACCTAGATTATCAAATCTGTGATCTAGTTCAACTTTCTGAATCAATCTTGACTCCTGTTTTGTTACCAAACTTGAGTAATATGGTAGAGTCAGTTTTGATTCCCTCACCTATCATTCCTGAACTTGAATCACCCATATTAGGTCACATTCCATTGTTAGAAAATACATGTGGACTTGAGTTTCAACTTCTTGACTTGGACCCAATTCCTGAACCTATTTCGACTCCTGAACCTTTACTTGACTTAAGCCACCTTCCTGAGTCGGTGTTAGTTCTCGTACTTCCTGAGTCCAAGTCAAACATTCTATCATTTCACACTCATTTCTGGGACGAGGTGGTTAACAAATTTGACTCCGAAATTAGTTATGGAATTTGGAAATTAGATGGGGTTAAATTTTAATAAAAATTCTTCATGGATTTATCTTTTTAATGGGTTATATTAAAGATATTTCTGGTGGGTTCCTCCGAGACCCAAGAAAAGTTGATTGGGCCACGTTTCATGGACCAATCAGACCACCACCGGAACCACCACCTTAAGGTAACCTTTTCCTTCCCTTTCTTCTTTTTTCATGCATCTATGCATTAATTCATACATTGAGGACAATGCATGAGATAGGTGTGGGGGAGGGTCTAACATAACTTTTCTTTTTGTTAAAAAAATAAAAAATTATTAACATTTTTCTTTACTTTTAAAAACTTTTTGAAAATGGAAACAATATTTTGACATATTTTTTGTAAGAAATTAACTTAATTTTAAGGAATAGGAAAATCCAAATTAGGATTTCTTATACTTGGTCAAAATAAGATTATTTGTTTGATTTTAAGGGTTAAGAAGATAATTTGTCAAAGTAATTTAGTCTTGATCTTTACCTTGATGAAGTATGCACACCTCATATACTTACACACTTAGGGTTCAAAACAAAGGTTCTTATGCCTTATAAAAAATATATAAAAAATAAATAAATAAACAAATCTAATTATTGATTAGCTAGGTGCTTTGGCCAAAAAAAAGCCTTAGTATTTATGCGAAAGATAATTAGATAAGTTTGAAAAAAAAATAATAAAAAAAGATAAACAAATCTAATTATTGATTAGCTAGGTGCTTTGGCCTAAGCAAGCCTTAGTATTTATACGAAAGATGATTAGATAAGTTTGAAAGAAAAAAAATATATAACCCTCTGATTAAGCTGGGTATTTGTGCCTAATAAAGCATAAGTATTCACGCCTAAAAGGGGTCCATATAATAAAACCCTTAGTTTTGTGGCCTTATTTGCTCGAGTCCTTAAGTCCTTGGGGTGTTTTCTCACCCGGTGCCCTAAGACCATTTGGTTTGGGAGTCATCGATTAAAGGCTCGTTACATGGGCAGATTAGAAAGCCTAATAGAACTAAGGAATAATACCACAAAAAAAAAGTATATATATATAAATAAATAAGGCATAAGAGTTAGAGTTAATGAACCCTTAGTCAAAATTTTCACAGTCACAAGTGCATATGACTTAGGGTAAAGTAATAGATTAGATGAGAAGCACAATTTGACTCCTTACTTAAATTGATAACAAATTTTTGAATAGAGACTAAGTTTAGGAATGAAAAATTCGGTTTTCTTATAACTTATAGATTGCTTAGATCTTACACTCATATTTCAAATATTTTCTCTTTCAAAATGCTTTTCGAAAATGCTAACTCTTTATTTCTCTTTCTTTATGGATTTTGGGTGCAATCTGCTGAAAACCCTCACGAGATAAAACTCGTCCTCTAGGGGAAACCTAGAGATTTAACGGCTTGTTGCACATGCTCAGTGCAATCGCGCGACCTGCTAAAGTGGTCTAATAATCCTTAGTATAGTTTAGTTGTTTTGCTCGATGACGAGCAAAAGATAGGTATGGGGGTGTGATTGGTCGCTAATGTTGCATATTTAATATCATATGTCCATACTTATTATAGAATAAAAGCATGCATTGTCCTAATTAATTGTTTGATTTATTTGCAGGCCCAATCTTTAAGCAGTTGAAGAGAAATGAGCCCAAAGCCCACCAAAATTCTGAATTAAATCAGAATTAATTCGCACTCACTAAATCAGGGCAAAATCAAGAGGTTGAAACCAGTTGAAAAGAATCCTCTCAGGATCGATCGGTTAAAGCTAAGAATCCAAGGCCATTTCGTCAGAATTCTGGACCCAAACGAAGAAACAAACTGAAGATAAAGGCAGAAGAAACTCCCAGAGAAACCCACCAACAGGGTGTGGCCATCTGGCCACACCCTGGCCGCGGAAACGCGGCCCAAGCCACGTTTCCGCGGCATTGTTGGGGAGTTAAGGGGAGCGTTTGCTCCCCTGACCTCCCCGGGATCCTATAGATTGGGTTTTTTACCTATAAAAGGCCTGTACGTGCGCTGAAAAGGGAGGAACATGCAGAGTTAGGTTTAGACTAGTTTTCCATTTTGTAGTTTAAGTTTTTCTTTTTATGTAACTTGTATGTAGGTTAGGTTAGATGATGATTCATGTAAGTAAGAGAGAGAGGCATATGTTGAGAGTGACACCGATGTACCCTCCTCCTTTCTTCCATTGTCTCTGCAAGTAATAAAGGTAAAAGCTTCTTTTTATGTTCGTATTTTATTTTGCTTTCCTCTTCCTCTTTCTACTTTACCTTGGTTATATTTGTTGAGTCTACAAGTGAATTCCAAAGCAAGTATAACTAAGCTACGTGAGAGCCAGCGATAGTTCATGAAGACGTTCTCCTCTTCCAAGCTCCGCATCACTTCGTTCTTGATGTGCTTGATGATATAATGTGCACGGGGACTGAGCTCGAGTTTATGATCTATGCGTTGAACGCCTCCGAAGCAAAAAGGTAGAACTTGCAAAAGGTTTCCAGGTAAGTCATCAATTAAACTAGGTAAGTATTCCTTCCTTTTCTTTCCTTTCTCTCATTTCTGTAAATTATATCACCACCTCTTCCAACTCTTTCTTCTCCACTCACTCCATTTGTACATAATCGCTTTCTTTCGCCATTTTCTGATTTTTCCACCTTCTTCATCTCTCACTTTCTTATTAACTTAATTATTACTTCTTTTTCTTTTGTTAACTTAAAAACAGAGAAGAACTATCGTTTTGTTTTCTTAACGATTTCAATAAAGAACGTAAACGCTTCTATCGTAAAACCCTCCTTGTGGATCACGACCCGCATAGCCACTTGCTATAGCGGTAAGAATTGAGCACTTGCACATTTTTATTCTTAAGTCCTAAAATCTCATATTTTTGTGCAGGTTTACCTCAATCAGTAACTCAGATCTCCAACCTGGGCACGCAAACCCAGGGTCGTCAAAAAGCGACCTAGTGAGTGGTAAAATGAAGGAGGCAGTAATACATGCAATAGTAATACAAGCACGATAATAATATGTAATACATGATGTGAACTAGGGATACCATATACTAAGCATATAAGAAGTAGTGGAAATATATAAACATGTAAGCAGTAGAAATCCATCAACAGGTTAGCTTTTAATACTATCACTACCTAGCCGGTGATCATCGGGTAATATCTATAGTCGTGTCAAGTCTATAGAATAAATGGTGACGTGATAGAAATGAACATGATAGAAGTGAACATGCAGATGGGCATATGCATTATAACCATAAGACTATGTTATGCATCTACAGTAATGATATCTGCTATACAGAAAACAGAATATATGCAATGCAGAACATGCGTAGTATGCCACTATAAACAGTGTAACATGTACCAGGTAAAGTAACAAGGATACAGGTAACATAATATCGGATAAAGTATCATGAACAGTAACAAGATAGCATACATGTATCAGGCAAGTCATGTCATTTATACAATAGTAGCAATCAATACCACCTAGTATTTTAATCAATCTCTTCTAGTGTCCCATACCACTGGCAGTTCATACTGGAGCCCGCACTCCAGTCGAACCCATCCGGACATGGCCTACGGGTACCATTATCCAAACGAGAGAGTGACCAAATAACAAGTGTTCCCGACGTCACTATTGTGTATACTGTTATATTATGTTATTTGGAAACCTATGGTCGAAGAGCTCTTATCGGGTGGGTGTATCCCGTGCATACCCGGGACAACAGCCTTACCAGATCCCTGGCTGCTGAGATCAGGGCCAGCCCGCTAAGGCTGTAACATGTAACGGGAATCTCAATGAGCTAAAACAATAACGGGACCTCATGAGTAACAGATGGTAGCCAGCACTACCCCGTCCCCTGCAGTGAGACAAACAATATGGATCCAGTACATCCACCCGATATGACCTAATCAATCGTCAAGTCTCCCCATCCCCAAGTTATCTTTATGATCTGATATGTCAAGAATACAAGGTAACAAGAACAAATACAGTACATGATACGGTAACATGTTAACTGGACCTGAGCTCTGGTGAAAGCATAGAACAATATAACGGGAAACAGGCACAATATAACGGGAAACAATATAACGGGAAACGGGAACAATAGATGTGGGATTCCACATATCGCATATCAACAGTTCTCATGTTCAGTAACGGGAATATCCATATCAGTAATAGAAAACAAGCATATAACATGGATACGGTAACATGGAACAATAAGACATGTAGTATGCACGGTGATTCATATGACAAGAAGATAGCAACAACACAGCATGTATATTTGTGCGGTGAGCATATGTAGCAGTGCTGTCTGTGTAACGAGTATCCATGAAGTGGTGCATGTATATATCGGTGGGACATGAATAAGAAATAAGAGTGTGACGTGTCATAGTACTGGTGCAACATGTACATGTAATAACAGTGGTCAGTGTCTAATATCATGTACAATGAACTACAGTAGCCGTGTAATGATGATAACCATAATATAACCTGCGGTACTTAGCCGTGTACTAGTGGAACAAAGTTGTGTAACCATAATCCGTGTAACAGACATAAACGGTGTCTAGCAGGTCTGTCTAGTGACCGTGTAGTCTCACAGCGTATCTGTAGATTAGTATATATGTAACGTGACTGTGAACATAAGAGTGTACAAGAGTATGGTGACATAGTGGCCCGGATGTCAGGGGTACATGAACATGACATAATAGGCATCCAGACAATCAACATCTTTTAGTTATCAGGCATATTATCCATACAGTATTTATGACCGTGTTTTTAATATTGTTTACAATTTACCGGTAATCATGTTTTATGTAAAGAACGCAACCAAGCTCAATCAATATGATCAAAAGATAATTCATAAAATAAAAACACTCACAAACTTGTCATAGGAAGGTAGGTCTCGCTCCCACGGTCGCAACGGATCCAGAATCGTCCAAATCGGAGTCCGGATGCTCTAGTTATCGCCCGATGACTAAATCATAACAAAAAGGTTAAAAATGTAAATAAACATATTAAATGCAAATACTGAAATGTACAGGGGGTTTTCTGCAAATTTACCTTGCTTGGGTTTCGGATGCGGATTTGGCTCTTAACGGGTCGGGTCCAGATCCACAACCCATACCCAATTAACTGAAGTTAACGGGTAATGGGTTAACGGGTTGAGGGGGGACTTATAGGGTTTACCCTTTAACCCAACTGGGGGTTTATTGGGTTTGGGTTTTCCCAAACCCAATAAGGGAACAACATCAGCAGCAGCAGCAGCTGCTGCTGCTGCTCCCTGCTCCTGCGCGGCCGGCCGGCCGGCCGGCCTGCCGGCGGCGGTCCTGGCCGCCGTCGGCGGCTCAGCCGAGCAGGACAGAGAGAGAGTGAGAGGAGGGGAAGAGAAAAACAGAGAGGGGGACAGAAACAGAGAAAGAAAAGATAAGAAAAGAAAAGAGGAAGAAGAAGAAGAAAGAAAAGAGGAGGAGAGGGGTGGTGGCACCGGCCGGGGGAGGCGCGCCGGCCGGAGGGGAGGTGTCGGCCGGGCTGGGGCGCGGCCTGGCCTGGTTACAAGTCGCCCCCCCTGTTTTGGGTCTCCCAGAGAGAGAGAGAGGTTAGGGAGAGAGAGAAGAGAGAGAGGAGAGAGAAAGAGTGGCATTATGTGAGAGAGAGATTTTATAGGGGAGAGAGAGAGAAGAGTTGGTGGAGATGGGTAAGGCGCTGGGGGAGAACTCGCTGGAAAAAGGAAGAAGGGAAAGAAAAAGAAAAGGAAAGAAAAGAAAATAAAGTATTAAATAATATTATTTAATTTGGCCTGAAATTCGACTAGGTCCGAACGGTGCCCAAAAATTAAAGAAAATAGAGAATATTACGCTGAGACGTAATATGGAAACAGTTTGAAGAAATTCTATCCGGTTTACAAATTAAAATCCCGGAAGATGTCGCCGGTACTGGGCGACACCGGTTTGGCCGGATTTTCGATAAATTTAGAAAAATCCCCAAAAATACCCCAACGTAGATAACATGATTTTAAGAGATCTGGTGAAAGCAGATTCTCAAAATACAACTATGTTTGTGAAAGAAAAATCGGAAAGCCACTTATCGGTATCAGTCGACACCGACTACGACGATTTTCCAAAATAATCCAGAAAATTTCCAGAAAATCCTGAAAAAACTACAATATTAGAAATTGATTTTTAAAACTGAAAGCAGCTCAATCGGACTACCACGGAGGTCAAATCAACATTATACGTCGTATCGCGTACTGATACGGGGATACGTATATCAGGGATCAGGGGGTTACAATACCCTTCCAGGGGAAAGTGTTAATCTAAGTTTGAGCAGATATATGGAACTGAGTTAGAATTCCTAGGCATTCATAGTGAGGAAGTTCCAACCGAAAGGTATGATGGTAATCAATTTTTGAATAATAGATGTGGACATATGAGAAAGAAGAGCTTAATGAAGATGAGATTGGGGAGGAAGAAAGCTAAAATGAAAACATTAGCCTCCCTATTGTACCCTATAAAGATAACCCATTGGAATGATAGGAAACGAGCTAGAGGGATGAATTCTAAAAAAATCTAGGTGAGGGAGATGCATGTGTTGTACATACATTTGTATATTATTATTATTTATCTCTTTTTACACTTTACTTCATGCATTCATGCATTTTATTCATACATTGGGGTCAGTGCATGAGATAAGTGTGGGGGAGGGTACTAACGCTTAACTTTAAAAATAAATAAATAAATAAATAATAAAAATAATAAAAAATAAAAAAATATTTATTTTAACATAAGATTATTGACTAAATGTTGGTTGCTGTTAACATAACTTACTAACCTTAGGTTATTAACTTAACAAAATTTTCTTTTTTCTAAATTATATATATATATATATATTTACTAACCAAACTAATGTAACGATTAACTTACTAACTTTAGGTTAATATTAACTTAACAAAAATAAAAATATATATATATATTTGAAAAAGGTAACAATATTTTGACTTATCTTTTGAAAAAATTCAAGTTAATCTTAAGAATTAAGAAAATCATGATTAGGATTTCTAAAAATTTGGTCAAAATAAAATAAATTGTTGGATTTTTAGGTATAGGAGAAAAAATTGAATAAGTGATTAGTCTTGATTTTCACCTTAATGAAATATGCATATCTAATACACTTACAAATCCAGGATTCTAAGACAAAGACTCTTGTGTCATATATATAATATATAATAATATAAATAAAATTTTTTTCACTAATTAAGCTGGATACATGTGCCTCAAGAAGCATAAGTATTCACGCCTGAAGGTGATTTTATAAATAAAGTCCTTAGTTTTGTGGCCTAGTTCACTCGAGTCCTTAAGTCCGTGGAGTGTTTTCACCCGGTGCCCTAAAACTGACCGATTGGGAGCCACCGACCTTAGGCTCGCTACATGGGTGAATTAGAAAGTCTAAGAAAACTAAGAAATATTATCTATATATGTACTAGCACATCTAATAGTTAATTAGTTAGGTATGAGGGCCTCAAGAAGACTTGACACTTATATAAAAGAAAATTAGATGAGTTATACATATTATTAAAAAAATAATAATAAAGAGGCATGGGAGTCCAAGTTAAAGAATCTCTAGTAAAAATTCACATTCACAAGGATGCATATGACTTAGGATAACAAAAGAGACTATATAAAAATTCAATTTTAATCCTTACCTAAAATTGATAACAAATTATTGTATAGAGACTAAGTTCAAGAATGAATAAAAATGATAATCCTAAAACTTATAGTTTGCTTAGTTTCTTCAAATATATTTCAAATATTTCTCTCCTTTTTAAAATAAAAAATAATAATAATATAAAATTAATCACTAATATTTTCTTCTTTTATGGATTTTGTAGGTTTAATCCACTGAAAACCCTCACGAGATAACACTCGTCCTCTAGGGGTAACCTAGAGGTTTAACGGCTTTTTGCACATGCTAAGTGCAATCGTGATTCCTACAAAAGTGAGTTAGGATTGGTTAGTTTTTCTTTTCTTTTCCTTTTTCTTTTTATTTTACTCGAGGACGAGCAAAAAGATAAGTGTGGGGGTGTGATAGGTAGTCAAAATTGCATATTTATCATCATATTTCCCTACTTATTCTTTTATAAAATACTGCTAAATAATGCTTTATTGTTTAGTGTTGTGCAGGCTTTGATTAATTAAAAAATAAATAAATGAAGTCCAAAAGCCCAAAAAGCCCGCAAGCCCACATGCATGATTTATTTTAGTAATTTAGAAGCTTCTAACTATCTAACCTAATCTAAACTTGGATTTTAAATTATTAATTTAAAATCTTGGGGAGGAGGAGGAAGGATAAAGTAGACTCCTAATTGCTATTCAAATCAAGAGGAGAAGAAGGATAGAATAAGATGGATCCTTTTCCTTATTAAAATCAGAGGTAGATTTCTACTTGAACCTGATTGCTTGCACTACAAGATAAAGATAAAGGGAAGAAAGCTTGAAGATAAAGATAAAGGACCAACTCCTTTTCAAATTTGGATTTTTGATAACTTGTCTCCTAAGTTATCTCGAATTCTCAAGATTGAGGATCAGAATGCAGAATCCAAGAGGAGGCGCCCAGACAGACAGACCAGAGGAGGCCACGCGAGAAAGCGCGTGGCCATTGGCCATGGTTTTGCCGTGAAAATGCGGCTATGGCCGCGTTTTCGTGGCCGTTTGGATAGATTTGGCAATGCGTTTTCATGGGAGAGTTGTATTGTGACTTTACGTCTTAAATCTCCTATAAATACCCCTACAGAGCAACAGAGAGGGAAATTCGAAAAGCAAAAGTCTAGGGTTTCCTTTAGATCCTCTTTCTTTTCGAATTTTCTTGTATTTTTGTTTTTTTTATTTGGAGAAGAAGATTGTGGAAGAAGCAGAAGAGCTTTGTAATTGGCCGGTGACATCAAATAAAAAGGTTCTTTATTCTTTTTTCTCTTCTTACTTTGCAATTCAATTTAGTTTTCTGCTTTATCTTATTTTTTTTCCTTCTTTTAATTTTAATGCAACTTTTCTTATTCAAAATAAAAATTGAAAATAAACATAGAAATATGAATAACTAATTAAACTTATTGTTTACTAATCTCTCGATCAACCCTAATTTAGTTTAAAAGATAAACTGATTGACATCTATGCTTGTTAGAAACCCTAGGATTAAATTGGTGATCTTGAAGATGAATCAATAATTAAGTTTAACTAATTTGGGTTGCACTTTTTAAATGGCTATTCATAGTCCATATCTAAATACTTTGATAGCATAATTTTAAGTAGACTTATCTTAGTCTATGCTTTGAAATTAGGATGAACTATAGTTTAATTTTTATTATTGCAAACTAATTAGGGTTTACAACATCTTTATTCATCTTGCTTGATTCTTAATCAAAACTCTTGGGTAGATAATTCTTCATTCAATATGATGTTCATTCTTTTAGACTAATACTTTAGTTGTGGTAGATGATTAGTAAACTATAATTCTTTTTGCATGATTAAATCTATTTTTCACAATCAATATCTCTTTTGTTCAAGCCAATTTTAAGGAAAATCGTTCCGAAAAGCTTCCATCGCATCCTTCCCTGTGGATCGACCCGAGCCCTTACTACACGGTAACATTGAGACAAGACTAAGATCTTCTAACTTTAACTCTTTTTTTATTATTTTCCCGTCTCAATCAGTGTACTAGGATAGTTTACTTCTTGCATGTATATCATGCCTGTGATGTACTCTCTTTATTGCTTTATATCATGCGTGGCCGACCCTTCGTGGTCGTTAGCCTTCGGGCCCTATCAGCCTCCAGGCTTCTCCACTCCACGGTAGTTTAGACATTATCATGCTTGTGAAAATCACCTAGAGGGGGGGTGAATAGGTGATAATGCTAATCAATGCACAATTTAAAAATTATGAAGCAACAATCTCACAAAGCAAGTGAATATAGTAATGAATGTAGAGAGCAAGTAATAAGAGCAATGAAAATAGAGCAAGAAATAAGAGCAAGTAAACCAAACGCAAACACCGAGATTTGTTATCGAGGTTCGAGCACCCAGCTCTACTTCCCCGCCTTCCCCAGAAGGATTCCAACCACTTCCACTATCACAAAGATGTCACAAATACACCGGAGTACCCAACTCCACAATCTCAAGTACAAGCAATCTCTGAGTAGTCAAAAGACCACAAACTCTCTCTTGCAAAATTCTCTTCCCTTACAAAGGTCCTTAGAGAAATAATGAGTAGGAATGAAGCTCTAGTGTATAAGGAGAAAAGAAAATGAAATCAGAGAATTCTTGAAAGCACTTCAGAAAATGAGAGAGAATTTCAGCACAAAACCAAGAAACCAAGTCTTTTTTGAAAGCCTTAAACTTTTGGAAATTTTGATAATTTTTCTAGTAACCAACCTCTCCCTAAACATCCCTATTTATAGAAGAGGGCTAGGGTTAGGAGATAAAACATATTTAAGGCTAATCAGAAAGTATTAGAACCAAAACATGTCACTTAAACATAATTAAGTGAGAAAAGGACAAAAATAAACCAGCTCAGAAAACTAGCCGTTACTGTTCAAACGGCTAGCACGGTCGACCCGCCTGGTCGACCTCTAGTTCAAAGAAAATAGTCGTTGCAGGCTACGGTCGACCGGCCCGGTCGACCCAAACAAACAGAGAGCTCTGCTCTCAGACCGGTCCACCGGGACGGTCGACCGTCCAAAGACTGCCAAACGTGCACAGATTTGTGCACGTCGGTCGACCGACCCGGTCGACTGACTTCTATCCAAGTCGACTTGTCAGAAGACTAGTCGACTGGATGAAGTCTGGAATGAACAGAAAAATAGTTTTAAAAATATTTAGAAAAATCTTTTAACACTCCTAAAAATCACCAAAAATAGTTTTATCATTTTGCATTGATATATAAACATGTGGTAAAAAGTTTAGCTCAAATATCAATCAATATGAACTATTTTTGTCTCTTATCATTTTTACCAAAAACCAAAAACTGTATTTTCTAAAACTTGGATTTTGAATGAAAAATACGTTTTGTCCAAAACTCTTCCAAATACAAAAACATGATATTTGAAGCATAATCCTATATACATGAAACATATGTATGTCAAAGTTTTTGTCATAAATTCCAATACCAAAATAAGTTTTGATAAAACACAAAACTTAAAACACATGATTATGTATATCAAAGTAAGTTTGTAGGTTGAAGATTGTATACAAACTATTTATGTTAGGAAACAAGATGTGCGCAAAAACGTGTGTGATAGAGCTTCAAACCTATTCACTATTCTTTAACAAAATTCTAAACTAAAAACAAATCTAATAAATTATTTTGAGCAAACTTGAAGTCTTGAGCCATGCGATGCCTTGCTAGAGCCTTCTCTTCTATGTTCCTTCCTTGATGTTCAAAAAGCCTTCTTTACTTCATGAACCTAGAAATTCTTGCAATAGCTAAGCAATGGCCTCCAAATATGGTACTAACCTGAAACTTATCTTAAACAAACTAATTAGTACTAAATAGCTCTTATTTATTTTGTTATCATCAAAACTCTAAACAAATGGAGAGTGTAACCTTTTGGGCCAACAATCCCCCTTTTTGATGATGACCAAACAAATAGGCTATAAACAAAAGTATAGGGGAGGAGAAAGCTCCCCCTCAAATTATGCTATATTAAACAAAGAAAAACAATGTAATTTGTAATTTGCAAGTAAACATCATGAAACCAAAAACCAAAAACACTTGCAAAACACTTAAACTCAAATTACAAGAATTCATGAAAACACATCAAAAACTCAAAACATATATAAACTCATATGGAACCAAAACCATATGAGCTCATATTTCCATACATAAACTCATTCTCTCTCTTTTTGTCATACATCAAAAAGGGTTAAGAAAACATTTTATTCAATAACACAAACATTAAGTTCACCACAAATGAATGAAAATCTAGCAAAATCAAGTGGTTTAGTGAAAATATCGGCAAGTTGCAAATCCGTAGAAACATAATCATTATCTATATCTCCTTTCTCAAAATGATCTCTAAGAAAGTGATATCTAATCTCAATGTGCATGGTCTTACTATGTTGATTTGCATTCTTTGTCATATGTATAGTACTAGTATTATCACAAAATATTTTATATGGTTATAATGTAAATCATAATCAAGGAGAGTATGTTTCATCCAAAGGACTTGTGCACAACAAGCCCCCGCGGCAACATACTCCGCCTCGGCGGTTGAGAGAGCTACGGAATTTTGTTTCCTAGAGGACCATGAAACAAGACAATTACCAAGAAATTGACATGTCCCACTAGTACTCTTTCTATCTACTCTACAACCCGCATAGTCGGCATCCAAATAACTCGTCATTGAGAAATCTCCGGTTTTCGGATACCATAAACCCATTCCAATCGTTCCCTTAATATAACGAATAATGCGTTTTACCGCAATAAGATGAGACTCTTTGGGACACGATTGAAATCTAGCACAAAGACACACACTAAACATGATATCCGGCCTACTTGCCGTCAAATACAAAAGACTACCTATCATGCTTCTATACAATTTAATATCAACATTTTTACCTTGGTCATCCTTATCAAGCTTGGTGGTAGTTGCCATGGGAGTGTTGCAAACCTTTGAGTCTTCAAGTCCAAACTTCTTTACGAGTTCCTTTGCGTATTTGGCTTGACATATGAAGTTCCCATCTTGCAATTGCTTGATTTGGAGTCCAAGAAAGAAATTAAGCTCACCCATTGAAGACATTTCAAATTCACATTGCATAACCTTTTCAAATTCCTTGTATAAAAACTCATTAGTAGAACCAAAAATTATATCATCAACATAAATTTGCACAATTAAAATATCATTATCAACATGCTTAGTGAATAGTGTTGTATCTACTTTGCCTTTAATAAAATCATTTGAAATGAAAAAACTAGAAAGCCTTTCATACCAAGCTCTTGGAGCTTGTTTCAATCCATACAAAGCTTTATCAAGTTTAAAAATAAAATCGGGATGAACATGATCAACAAAACCGGGAGGTTGAGCAACAGAAACTTCTTCATTTATAAAACTCTTCAAAAATGCACTTTTCACATCCATTTGAAAAAGTTTAAAATTTTTGAAAGATGCAAAAGCTAGTGTCATCCGTATGGCTTCAAGCCGTGCTACGGGTGCAAAGGTCTCCTCAAAGTCAATTCCCTCAACTTGAGTGTAACCTTGGGCCACTAACCTAGCCTTATTCCTAATCACATTTCCGGATTCATCCATCTTGTTTCTAAAGATCCACTTAGTACCAATTATTGGTCTATCGTGGGGCCTAGGAACAAGGAGCCAAACTTGATTGCGCTCAAATTGATTGAGTTCCTCTTGCATGGCTAGCAACCAATATGAGTCCGCCTCGGCTTTGAGGATGCTTTTGGGTTCAAAATGAGAAATGAAAGCAAAATTACCACATAGGTCATGGAGTTTGGAGCGAGTTGTTACCCCTTTAGATGCATCACCTAAGATGAGCTCCTTGGGATGATTTGTAGCGTATCTCCAAGCTTTAGGAAGCGGTTGAGGGCTTTCCTCTTTATCCTCTTGAACGTCACCAATTGGTTCTTGCTTATCATCTTGAGCGGGTGAGTCCTTCAAGGATAGTTTCTCCATGTCTTCACCTAATGGTTCAATCTCTACAATATTCTCAACAAAACATTAGATTCTTCAAATTAACATGCATGGATTCTTCAATGGTAAGTGAAGATCTATTGAATACTCTATAAGCTTTACTAGTTGTATAATATCCAACAAAGATTGCTTCATAAGCCTTAGCATCAAATTTACCCAAGTTATCTTTAGTGTTCAAAACAAAACACTTGCATCCAAAAACTTTGAAATACGAAACATTAGGTTTTCTAGAATGATACATTTCAAAAGATGTTTTGGAAGAATTTTTACATAAATAAATACGATTTGATATATAGCATGCGGTGTTTACGGCCTCGGCCCATAGATATTGAAGGAGGTCATACTCACTTATCATTGTCCTAGCCATCTCTTGAAGTGTTCTATTTTTTCTTTCTACAACTCTATTTTGTTGTGGAGTTCTAGGACAAGACATTTCATGCTTAATTCCCTTTTCATCACAATAAGTCATGAAGAGTTGGTTAACAAACTCACCACCTCTATCACTCCTTATTTTCAAAATCGGAAAACCTTTTTCTTTTTCAACTCTTTTTCGAAAAATCTTAAAGCGAGAAAAAGTTTGATCTTTGTGTTCCAAGAAGAAAACGCAAGTGAAACGGGAAAAATCATCAACTAAAACAAATGCAAATCTACTACCATTTAAGCTCTTAGTTTTAGTAGGTCCAAAAAGATCCATATGAATTAATTCTAAAGGCCTAGTTGACATGATATCCTTGATTGGTTTGAAGGAAGACTTGGTTTGTTTTCCAAGTTGGCACGCACCACAAATGTGGTCTTTCTCAAACTTCAAGTAAGGTATACCCTTCACTAAATCCTTAGAATTAATCCTAGAAAGATGGTCAAAAGATGCATGTCCTAATCTTCTATGCCAAAGCCAAGAATTTTCATCAAAAGTATTTAAGCATTTAGTAGAACATTCCACATTAAGCATGTCAATAATATAAACATTATCATCATGAAAACCGGTAAGAATACAATCATTGGATTTAATATCAAAAATCTTGCAAGAAGTATCATCAAAAATAACTTTAAGTCCACGATCACAAAATTGACTAATACTAAGCAAATTATGTTTCAAACCATCAACAAGTACAACATTTTCTATAATGGGAGATGCACCAATTTGAATGTTACCTATACCGATGATAGTGCCTTTGGAGTCATCCCGAAGGTGACGGAGCCACCTTCCTCGTACCTTGATAGGATTGTAAAGTTATTTATATCCCACGTCATATGTCTTGAACAACCACTATCAAGGTACCACCGCTCCCTACGTCTTGGAGCCTTGGTGTGTACCTACATCAAATAATTTAGGACTTGATTTTGGTACCCACATTTTCTTGGGTCCTAAAGGGTTAGTTTCATTAACCCAAACAAGATTATTTGATCTATTAACTTGGTCATAACAAAATTTAGCTAAATGCCCATTCTTACCACAATATGTGCATCTATACACTCTACCATATTTAAAAGCATAGTGAGTGTGTGATTTGTAAGCATGGGAATTGTGAGCATGAAAAGATTTAGCATGAGAAGTGTTATGTGTAGTGTGAGCAAGTGAATTTTAGCATGAGAGGTGTGCTTTTTGGAAAACTTTTCTTCAAGTTTCTTAGTGTTAAAAGCACAATCTTTCAAAACTTTTCAAAATCAACCATTTTAGTTTTAGAGAGAAAATTTCTTTTTCATCAACAATAGGAGATTTTCCTTTACAAGAAACCTTGTAGGCATTAAACTCATTTTGAATAGAAATAAGATTAGAAGAAATATCATCCTTTTCTTTAGAAACCATAGCAAGTTGATTTTTGAGAAAAGCAACTTCTTTTTGCAATTTAAAACATTCAATCTTCTTATTATCATAAGTTTCGGAAAGTTCAACAAAGGCATGAACAAGAACTTCCTTACTTAATTCATCATCTTCATCATCAAGAGGTTGAGGGGTTACCTTTGGTGTGTTTGCCATGAAACACATATTCGCTACATCCGCCTCTTCCTAGGACTCGCTTTCCGAATCCCAAGTTGCCTTGTGCGCTTTCTTTTCTTCCGATTTCTTTGGCTTGAAGGAGGAGGTCATCTTCTTCTTGAACTTTGGGCAATCCGCCATGATGTGTCTGGGCTTTCGGCAATTGTAGCATATAATTCTCCTCTCCTCTTTGCCTTCAAATTTCCTTCGGAAGTTGAGGTTGTTCCTCCGGTACATTCTCTTCACATTGCGAACAAGTGGTGATAGCTCCTCATCTTCTTCTTCATCTTCTTCATCGTCTTCAAGAGTGGATGAAGACTTGAAGGATAAGGATTTCTTCTTTAGTGGAGCGGCCTCTTCTCTTGCTTTCTTTTCCATCTCATGGGTCTTTAAGTTCCCAATGAGACTAACGAGGTCCATCTCGTCCTTGTCGTTTAATTCCTTCAAGGTGGTGGCCTTTATCTCCCATGATGTAGGAAGAGCCCGAATCACTTTCCGCACCTTTTGATCATTGAAAATATCATCACCTAAAGAAGAAAGACCATTGGTGATTTTAGTAAATCGAGTAATCATACAATCAATAGATTCATCATCAATCATTTTAAAAGACTCATATTGGGACCTCAAGAGATCTATCTTAGCTCTCTTGACTTGTGAAGTCCCTTCGTGTGTGACCAATAAATGTTGCCAAATCTCACAGGCGGATTAGCAATGAATTACCCGTGTAAGGTCATCCTCATTCAAGGCGGTTAAGAGGGAATTTTGGGCCTTGGAGTTAGTCTCATATTCTCTAAAGTTGAAGTCGGTCCATGTGCTCTCATCACTATCGGGTGCAACATAGGGTTTGGTCAAAGATTTAGCCACTAAGCTACCTAAGGATTGCAAAAAGATAGTCATCCTAACCTTCCAAATAGGGAAGTTGAGTCCATCAAATTTAGGAGGGGTTTTGATGTTATCGGCCATGTTTACTAGTGATGACAAATGGAATGCAAATGTTAATTAGCAAATTTTAAGGATCTCTCTATGGATGTTAAGCCAAAACCTAGAGTCCAAGCTCTGATACCAATTGAAAATCACCTAGAGGGGAGGGTGAATAGGTGATAATGCTAATCAATGCACAATTTAAAAATTATGAAGCAACAATCTCACAAAGCAAGTGAATATAGCAATGAATGTAGAGAGCAAGTAATAAGAGCAATGAAAATAGAGTAAGAAATAAGAGCAAGTAAACCAAACGCAAACACCGAGATTTGTTATCGAGGTTCGAGCACCCAGCTCTACTTCCCCGCCTTCCCCAGAAGGATTCCAACCACTTTCACTATCACAAAGATGTCACAAATACACCGGAGTACCCAACTCCACAATCTCAAGTACAAGCAATCTCTGAGTAGTCAAAAGACCACAAACTCTCTCTTGCAAAATTCTCTTCCCTTACAAAGGTCCTTAGAGAAATAATGAGTAGGAATGAAGCTCTAGTGTATAAGGAGAAAAGAAAATGAAATCAGAGAATTCTTGAAAGCACTTCAGAAAATGAGAGAGAATTTCAGCACAAAAACCAAGAAACCAAGTCTTTTTGAAAGCCTTAAACTTTTGGAAATTTTGATAATTTTTCTAGTAACCAACCTCTCCCTAAACATCCCTATTTATAGAAGAGGGCTAGGGTTAGGAGATAAAACATATTTAAGGCTAATCAGAAAGTATTAGAACCAAAACATGTCACTTAAACATAATTAAGTGAGAAAAGGACAAAAATAAACCAGCTCAGAAAACTAGCCGTTACTGTTCAAACGGCTAGCACGGTCGACCCGCCTGGTCGACCTCTAGTTCAAAGAAAATAGTCGTTGCAGGCTACGGTCGACCGGCCCGGTCGACCCAAACAAACAGAGAGCTCTGCTCTCAGACCGGTCCACCGGGACGGTCGACCGTCCAAAGACTGCCAAACGTGCACAGATTTGTGCACGTCGGTCGACCGACCCGGTCGACTGACTTCTATCCAAGTCGACTTGTCAGAAGACTAGTCGACTGGATGAAGTCTGGAATGAACAGAAAAATAGTTTTAAAAATATTTAGAAAAATCTTTTAACACTCCTAAAAATCACCAAAAATAGTTTTATCATTTTGCATTGATATATAAACATGTGGTAAAAAGTTTAGCTCAAATATCAATCAATATGAACTATTTTTGTCTCTTATCATTTTTACCAAAAACCAAAAACTGTATTTTCTAAAACTTGGATTTTGAATGAAAAATACGTTTTGTCCAAAACTCTTCCAAATACAAAAACATGATATTTGAAGCATAATCCTATATACATGAAACATATGTATGTCAAAGTTTTTGTCATAAATTCCAATACCAAAATAAGTTTTGATAAAACACAAAACTTAAAACACATGATTATGTATATCAAAGTAAGTTTGTAGGTTGAAGATTGTATACAAACTATTTATGTTAGGAAACAAGATGTGCGCAAAAACGTGTGTGATAGAGCTTCAAACCTATTCACTATTCTTTAACAAAATTCTAAACTAAAAACAAATCTAATAAATTATTTTGAGCAAACTTGAAGTCTTGAGCCATGCGATGCCTTGCTAGAGCCTTCTCTTCTATGTTCCTTCCTTGATGTTCAAAAAGCCTTCTTTACTTCATGAACCTAGAAATTCTTGCAATAGCTAAGCAATGGCCTCCAAATATGGTACTAACCTGAAACTTAT
Organism: Agave tequilana; assembly: GCA_038442645.1. Taxonomy (NCBI): domain Eukaryota; kingdom Viridiplantae; phylum Streptophyta; class Magnoliopsida; order Asparagales; family Asparagaceae; genus Agave; species Agave tequilana. The sequence goes on from JAVJIF010034580.1 coordinate 34,347, forward strand.
CTTAAACAAACTAATTAGTACTAAATAGCTCTTATTTATTTTGTTATCATCAAAACTCTAAACAAATGGAGAGTGTAACCTTTTGGGCCAACAATCTCCCCCTTTTTGATGATGACCAAACAAATAGGCTATAAACAAAAGTATAGGGGAGGAGAAAGCTCCCCCTCAAATTATGCTATATTAAACAAAGAAAAACAATGTAATTTGTAATTTGCAAGTAAACATCATGAAACCAAAAACCAAAAACACTTGCAAAACACTTAAACTCAAATTACAAGAATTCATGAAAACACATCAAAAACTCAAAACATATATAAACTCATATGGAACCAAAACCATATGAGCTCATATTTCCATACATAAACTCATTCTCTCTCTTTTTGTCATACATCAAAAAGGGTTAAGAAAACATTTTATTCAATAACACAAACATTAAGTTCACCACAAATGAATGAAAATCTAGCAAAATCAAGTGGTTTAGTGAAAATATCGGCAAGTTGCAAATCCGTAGAAACATAATCATTATCTATATCTCCTTTCTCAAAATGATCTCTAAGAAAGTGATATCTAATCTCAATGTGCATGGTCTTACTATGTTGATTTGCATTCTTTGTCATATGTATAGTACTAGTATTATCACAAAATATTTTTATATGGTTATAATGTAAATCATAATCAAGGAGAGTATGTTTCATCCAAAGGACTTGTGCACAACAAGCCCCCGCGGCAACATACTCCGCCTCGGCGGTTGAGAGAGCTACGGAATTTTGTTTCCTAGAGGACCATGAAACAAGACAATTACCAAGAAATTGACATGTCCCACTAGTACTCTTTCTATCTACTCTACAACCCGCATAGTCGGCATCCAAATAACTCGTCATTGAGAAATCTCCGGTTTTCGGATACCATAAACCCATTCCAATCGTTCCCTTAATATAACGAATAATGCGTTTTACCGCAATAAGATGAGACTCTTTGGGACACGATTGAAATCTAGCACAAAGACACACACTAAACATGATATCCGGCCTACTTGCCGTCAAATACAAAAGACTACCTATCATGCTTCTATACAATTTAATATCAACATTTTTACCTTGGTCATCCTTATCAAGCTTGGTGGTAGTTGCCATGGGAGTGTTGCAAACCTTTGAGTCTTCAAGTCCAAACTTCTTTACGAGTTCCTTTGCGTATTTGGCTTGACATATGAAGTTCCCATCTTGCAATTGCTTGATTTGGAGTCCAAGAAAGAAATTAAGCTCACCCATTGAAGACATTTCAAATTCACATTGCATAACCTTTTCAAATTCCTTGTATAAAAACTCATTAGTAGAACCAAAAATTATATCATCAACATAAATTTGCACAATTAAAATATCATTATCAACATGCTTAGTGAATAGTGTTGTATCTACTTTGCCTTTAATAAAATCATTTGAAATGAAAAAACTAGAAAGCCTTTCATACCAAGCTCTTGGAGCTTGTTTCAATCCATACAAAGCTTTATCAAGTTTAAAAATAAAATCGGGATGAACATGATCAACAAAACCGGGAGGTTGAGCAACAGAAACTTCTTCATTTATAAAACTCTTCAAAAATGCACTTTTCACATCCATTTGAAAAAGTTTAAAATTTTTGAAAGATGCAAAAGCTAGTGTCATCCGTATGGCTTCAAGCCGTGCTACGGGTGCAAAGGTCTCCTCAAAGTCAATTCCCTCAACTTGAGTGTAACCTTGGGCCACTAACCTAGCCTTATTCCTAATCACATTTCCGGATTCATCCATCTTGTTTCTAAAGATCCACTTAGTACCAATTATTGGTCTATCGTGGGGCCTAGGAACAAGGAGCCAAACTTGATTGCGCTCAAATTGATTGAGTTCCTCTTGCATGGCTAGCAACCAATATGAGTCCGCCTCGGCTTTGAGGATGCTTTTGGGTTCAAAATGAGAAATGAAAGCAAAATTACCACATAGGTCATGGAGTTTGGAGCGAGTTGTTACCCCTTTAGATGCATCACCTAAGATGAGCTCCTTGGGATGATTGTAGCGTATCTCCAAGCTTTAGGAAGCGGTTGAGGGCTTTCCTCTTTATCCTCTTGAACGTCACCAATTGGTTCTTGCTTATCATCTTGAGCGGGTGAGTCCTTCAAGGATAGTTTCTCCATGTCTTCACCTAATGGTTCAATCTCTACAATATTCTCAACAAAAACATTAGATTCTTCAAATTTAACATGCATGGATTCTTCAATGGTAAGTGAAGATCTATTGAATACTCTATAAGCTTTACTAGTTGTATAATATCCAACAAAGATTGCTTCATAAGCCTTAGCATCAAATTTACCCAAGTTATCTTTAGTGTTCAAAACAAAACACTTGCATCCAAAAACTTTGAAATACGAAACATTAGGTTTTCTAGAATGATACATTTCAAAAGATGTTTTGGAAGAATTTTTACATAAATAAATACGATTTGATATATAGCATGCGGTGTTTACGGCCTCGGCCCATAGATATTGAAGGAGGTCATACTCACTTATCATTGTCCTAGCCATCTCTTGAAGTGTTCTATTTTTCTTTCTACAACTCTATTTTGTTGTGGAGTTCTAGGACAAGACATTTCATGCTTAATTCCCTTTTCATCACAATAAGTCATGAAGAGTTGGTTAACAAACTCACCACCTCTATCACTCCTTATTTTCAAAATCGGAAAACCTTTTTCTTTTTCAACTCTTTTTCGAAAAATCTTAAAGCGAGAAAAAGTTTGATCTTTGTGTTCCAAGAAGAAAACGCAAGTGAAACGGGAAAAATCATCAACTAAAACAAATGCAAATCTACTACCATTTAAGCTCTTAGTTTTAGTAGGTCCAAAAAGATCCATATGAATTAATTCTAAAGGCCTAGTTGACATGATATCCTTGATTGGTTTGAAGGAAGACTTGGTTTGTTTTCCAAGTTGGCACGCACCACAAATGTGGTCTTTCTCAAACTTCAAGTAAGGTATACCCTTCACTAAATCCTTAGAATTAATCCTAGAAAGATGGTCAAAAGATGCATGTCCTAATCTTCTATGCCAAAGCCAAGAATTTTCATCAAAAGTATTTAAGCATTTAGTAGAACATTCCACATTAAGCATGTCAATAATATAAACATTATCATCATGAAAACCGGTAAGAATACAATCATTGGATTTAATATCAAAAATCTTGCAAGAAGTATCATCAAAAATAACTTTAAGTCCACGATCACAAAATTGACTAATACTAAGCAAATTATGTTTCAAACCATCAACAAGTACAACATTTTCTATAATGGGAGATGCACCAATTTGAATGTTACCTATACCGATGATAGTGCCTTTGGAGTCATCCCCGAAGGTGACGGAGCCACCTTCCTCGTACCTTGATAGGATTGTAAAGTTATTTATATCCCACGTCATATGTCTTGAACAACCACTATCAAGGTACCACCGCTCCCTACGTCTTGGAGCCTTGGTGTGTACCTACATCAAATAATTTAGGACTTGATTTTGGTACCCACATTTTCTTGGGTCCTAAAGGGTTAGTTTCATTAACCCAAACAAGATTATTTGATCTATTAACTTGGTCATAACAAAATTTAGCTAAATGCCCATTCTTACCACAATATGTGCATCTATACACTCTACCATATTTAAAAGCATAGTGAGTGTGTGATTTGTAAGCATGGGAATTGTGAGCATGAAAAGATTTAGCATGAGAAGTGTTATGTGTAGTGTGAGCAAGTGAATTTTTAGCATGAGAGGTGTGCTTTTTGGAAAACTTTTCTTCAAGTTTCTTAGTGTTAAAAGCACAATCTTTCAAAACTTTTCAAAATCAACCATTTTAGTTTTTAGAGAGAAATTTCTTTTTCATCAACAATAGGAGATTTTCCTTTACAAGAAACCTTGTAGGCATTAAACTCATTTTGAATAGAAATAAGATTAGAAGAAATATCATCCTTTTCTTTAGAAACCATAGCAAGTTGATTTTTGAGAAAAGCAACTTCTTTTTGCAATTTAAAACATTCAATCTTCTTATTATCATAAGTTTCGGAAAGTTCAACAAAGGCATGAACAAGAACTTCCTTACTTAATTCATCATCTTCATCATCAAGAGGTTGAGGGTTACCTTTGGTGTGTTTGCCATGAAACACATATTCGCTACATCCGCCTCTTCCTAGGACTCGCTTTCCGAATCCCAAGTTGCCTTGTGCGCTTTCTTTCTTCCGATTTCTTTGGCTTGAAGGAGGAGGTCATCTTCTTCTTGAACTTTGGCAATCCGCCATGATGTGTCTGGGCTTTCGGCAATTGTAGCATATAATTCTCCTCTCCTCTTTGCCTTCAAATTTCCTTCGGAAGTTGAGGTTGTTCCTCGGTACATTCTCTTCACATTGCGAACAAGTGGTGATAGCTCCTCATCTTCTTCTTCATCTTCTTCATCGTCTTCAAGAGTGGATGAAGACTTGAAGGATAAGGATTTCTTCTTTAGTGGAGCGGCCTCTTCTCTTGCTTTCTTTTCCATCTCATGGGTCTTTAAGTTCCCAATGAGACTAACGAGGTCCATCTCGTCCTTGTCGTTTAATTCCTTCAAGGTGGTGGCCTTTATCTCCCATGATGTAGGAAGAGCCCGAATCACTTTCCGCACCTTTTGATCATTGAAAATATCATCACCTAAAGAAGAAAGACCATTGGTGATTTTAGTAAATCGAGTAATCATACAATCAATAGATTCATCATCAATCATTTTAAAAGACTCATATTGGGACCTCAAGAGATCTATCTTAGCTCTCTTGACTTGTGAAGTCCCTTCGTGTGTGACCAATAAATGTTGCCAAATCTCACAGGCGGATTAGCAATGAATTACCCGTGTAAGGTCATCCTCATTCAAGGCGGTTAAGAGGGAATTTTGGGCCTTGGAGTTAGTCTCATATTCTCTAAAGTTGAAGTCGGTCCATGTGCTCTCATCACTATCGGGTGCAACATAGGGTTTGGTCAAAGATTTAGCCACTAAGCTACCTAAGGATTGCAAAAAGATAGTCATCCTAACCTTCCAAATAGGGAAGTTGAGTCCATCAAATTTAGGAGGGGTTTTGATGTTATCGGCCATGTTTACTAGTGATGACAAATGGAATGCAAATGTTAATTAGCAAATTTTAAGGATCTCTCTATGGATGTTAAGCCAAAACCTAGAGTCCAAGCTCTGATACCAATTGAAAATCACCTAGAGGGGAGGGTGAATAGGTGATAATGCTAATCAATGCACAATTTAAAAATTATGAAGCAACAATCTCACAAAGCAAGTGAATATAGCAATGAATGTAGAGAGCAAGTAATAAGAGCAATGAAAATAGAGTAAGAAATAAGAGCAAGTAAACCAAACGCAAACACCGAGATTTGTTATCGAGGTTCGAGCACCCAGCTCTACTTCCCCGCCTTCCCCAGAAGGATTCCAACCACTTTCACTATCACAAAGATGTCACAAATACACCGGAGTACCCAACTCCACAATCTCAAGTACAAGCAATCTCTGTCTCTCTTGCAAAATTCTCTTCCCTTACAAAGGTCCTTAGAGAAATAATGAGTAGGAATGAAGCTCTAGTGTGTAAGGAGAAAAGAAAATGAAATCAGAGAATTCTTGAAAGCACTTCAGAAAATGAGAGAGAATTTCAGCACAAAAACCAAGAAACCAAGTCTTTTTTGAAAACCTTAAACTTTTGAAAATTTTGATAATTTTTCTAGTAACCAACCTCTCCCTAAACATCCCTATTTATAGAAGAGGGCTAGGGTTAGGAGATAAAACATATTTAAGGCTAATCAGAAAGTATTAGAACCAAAACATGTCACTTAAACATAATTAAGTGAGAAAAGGACAAAAATAAACCAGCTCAGAAAACTAGCCGTTACTGTTCAAACGGCTAGCACGGTCGACCGGCCCGGTCGACCGCTAGTTCAAAGAAAATAGCCGTTGCAGGCTACGGTCGACCGGCCCGGTCGACCCAAACAAACAGAGAGCTCTGCTCTCAGACCGGTCGACCGGGACGGTCGACCGTCCAAAGACTGCCAAACGTGCACAGATTTGTGCACGTCGGTCGACCGACCGGTCGACCGACTTCTATCCAAGTCGACTTATCAGAAGACTAGTCGACTGGATTAAGTCTGGAATGGACAGAAAAATAGTTTTAAAAATATTTTGAAAAATCTTTTAACACTCCTAAAAATCACCAAAAATAGTTTTATCATTTTGCATTGATATATAAACATGTGGTAAAAAGTTTAGCTCAAATATCAATCAATATGAACTATTTTGTCTCTTATCATTTTTACCAAAAAACAAAAACTGTATTTCTAAAACTTGGATTTTGAATGAAAAATACGTTTTGTCCAAAACTCTTCCAAATACAAAAACATGATATTTGAAGCATAATCCTATATACATGAAACATATGTATATCAAAGTTTTTGTCTTAAATTTCAATACCAAAATAAGTTTTGATAAAACACAAAACTTAAAACACATGATTATGTATATCAAAGTAAGTTTGTAGGTTGAAGATTGTATACAAACTATTTATGTTAGGAAACAAGATGTGCGCAAAAACGTGTGTGATAGAGCTTCAAACCTATTCACTATTCTTTAACAAAATTCTAAACTAAAAACAAATCTAATAAATTATTTTGAGCAAACTTGAAGTCTTGAGCCATGCGATGCCTTGCTAGAGCCTTCTCTTCTATGTTCCTTCCTTGATGTGCAAAAAGCCTTCTTTACTTCATGAACCTAGAAATTCTTGCAATAGCTAAGCAATGACCTCCAAATATGGTACTAACCTGAAACTTATCTTAAACAAACTAATTAGTACCAAATAGCTCTTATTTGTTTTGTTATCATCAAAACTCTAAACAAATGGAGAGTGTAACCTTTGGGCTAACAGCTTGTATGTATACTCGTGTGGTACTAATATCTGTGCAGGTACTCTTGTACCGACTTTGGGTTTTGCCCATTCCCGGGCTGGCTATCTAATGGTTCTAGGCCTGTACCCCTTATGGGTTTCGTGGTAACCACCGAGAGTGCGTTTAGACCCCGAGCGTACTTTAGCCTCCGGATCTCGCCTACTACCTCAAAAGAGAAGTGCGCTCAGACCGTCAGGTCTTTAGCTCCGCCTGGTAGGCATGCTTAGCACTCAGTACTTTACTACTAGATTCGTCAAGGGGAGATGATGCCGGATTTTCTACTCGCACTTTAAGCCGAGTCGTCCCGGTAACCTTGCCAGGCGCTCTAGTGTTAAATACTATTTGCTGTTCGTACCTCCAGCTTGCTCAACTCCGCTTGATTGTGCTTAGCTATTATTCTATCACTTGCCATGTACATGCTTGATAGGTTAATACTTGACATGCTATTACTTAATAACTGTCATTTACATGATAATACCTAACACTAGTCTGTATCACCTGAAAACTGATGTGTTATCCCCTGACACCTGGCATGCTACTACTTGACAAAGCTCCTTGTTTTGACATGACTTGTCACCTGCCTAATATCACCCTCTTGTCATGCTATCACTTGACACCCGGTATGACGTACTTGACTCTTATAATTATCACGATAATGGGAATGATGACCTGACATCTTGATTACAACTTGATATATTTAGTACAAATCGTACTTCTGACACATATGTATTCCTGATATTCCTGACTCATTCCTGCTCATTCCTAGAATCTGATAATTATCTAATAAACAATAAAACTGGACAACTTACATCGGGTCAGGGAAAACTTACGGCTATCAATATATGTTCGTGTTAACATTGGTGCTAGGCATGTTGTGCAACTAAAACAACCGGTCTGACCTAAGGGCCTCCAGGCGACCGAGGGGAGTGCTGGCTCCCTCCTTCCTGGTACCATCTTGAAAAGAGCATCCTATAAGACCCTCATGTAGGCCTTACGGTCGGTTCCATACATCAGCAGTGGAACGCCCTGGACCGTGGTCCCGGGCATGTACGGGACCCACTGTAAATATTGTTCGTTAATACCCCCGTTGGTTTTCAATAATAACCTTCCTTTACTCAGATGTGGATATATGTGTGCTGGGACACAAGTTCACATATCTAGACATCTGTGTAAGATGAGTAATAATAATAGCAAAAGATGCCAACTATGGATCTGTTGTATGCTTTGCCGAGTTTGCTTTCATCGGATTTTACATCGGTATTCCGGTTTATGACCCTTATTATATTACGGCGGCTTACATCCTGCTTTACCACTCATGTTCTATTCCACCAGTCTTCTGCTTTTGACTTATTATACCATGTGTATTGCCTGCTTGACATCACTTGCTATATATCTACGTGCTCCTATATGCTTGTGTTCATGACACGATTTCAATACATGTTTATGATTCAGATTTATCGATACACGAGTATTTATCTTCGCACGCCATTTGGTATTAGCATCACCACTCGCCAGGGAGTTCTGACTCCCTGGATCCTTATGTCTAGGTCTTAGAGCTTGGAGCCTGTGAATTCTCCTAGTTGCTGACCTGAGAGGTGCAGCAGTAGTGTGGATCCCCAGCAGACTGTCCAGAGCCCTATCTTTCTAGGCCCCTGCACGTCTCTCGAGTCTTCCTTCTGTGAACTCGTGAGCGCCATTTGTACTGTTCATGCTTGTATATCTCCTTGTATTCTCGCATTTGCGCCTATCGGTGATGTAATATTCTTGTAATATTTGTCACATCTGGTGATAACTTTGTAATTGTTCTCATATGTTGGAATGTATAATGCACCACGTGCTTCCGTACTCTGATTCTTGCCTGTGCTGATGCTTAGCGTATGTATATAAAGGTATTTTTGACCTGCGTATATACGTCGCAATAACGTCTCCGTACCCGCGGGATCAGGGCGTTACAGGATGGTATCAGAGCCTAAGCTCTCACATCTTCAGTACGTCCAGATGACAAATTAATGGTAAAGAAATTTGTAACTGGAATGCATGAGTTCTGGTTATACAATCCAACTACAAGTCCAGAGTATCTTTTCTTGGTCATCCATCCTTTCATTTCTAATCTCTTCCATCTTCCGCTGTTTTGATTTTTCGTAGCCTTTATGCCAACTTAAGTTATGGATAGACTAGAGAGGTAGCGGCTGGTTCTGAATGAAACTACTATATGATCTCTTCGGTCAACTCTTGAAGCTCAGGAATTTTAAGAATTGATCAACGATCGGGTTATCTTTCAAAAGTCGGTATTCAGGTTTTTCTACAGTTACTCCTATTCTTGGCTATATTCTTCAGAATTCTTAACTATCGATCTTCTTTAGTTATGTTCAGCATTATCATGGTTCTTCTTCATCTTCTGTATTCTGGCTTATTCTCGAAGTGATATTACGCATGTTGTACAGCGGGAATTCTATTGCTAAGTGGTGTTATCAAGTCAATATTATTCGGCATCGTTCGGAGATTTATACAACAGGAAGTACAGAAGATATCTATATTCCAATTATTGTTAATCGACTTGAGAGCCTTACCTGCAGTGTTCGGAGACTTCATATCTTAATTGGTATAATTCCTGTCCATATACCTTTTGTGTTCATTTTACCCCTTATTGAAATTGCGAGGACGTAATTTTGTAAGGTGGATGGAATGTAACACCCCGCTCCCGGAATACCTACTTAGTTGCATATTTAGATTTTTTGATTGTATTTTTCTATTTACTTCTAGTATTTGTTTTGTATTATGAATTAATTATATGAACGTTTTGCTTTGGATCCGGATTCGTGGACTCGGAGTCAGCCCTAGTCTGAACCGGGGACCCGATCCTAACGTATTACTCGATTTGGTCTTTTCGGTATTCAGAATTGACCAATTTCAGTTTCAAACATCATTTTCCAATATTCTAGATTTTCTATGATTTTCTAGAAGCTTCCTGAATTAAATTGAAAATCTTTAAAATCGGTGTCGAACAATAACGCTGATCGATTCTGGGATTTTTAATTTACAAACGGAGTTGAATTTCTAGAAATGACTTTTCACATTATTTCTTAAAATCATATTTTCTATCTAAATGCTTTCTCTGAGAATTTTCTGAATTTATCAAAATTCTACCGGATTTGTTGTCGGCCTGTATCACTAGTTGATTCCAGGATTTTGGTTTATAATTGGAATTAAATTTTTAGATTCCTCTTTCACATTGCTTCTAATAATCATATTATCATCTTCGATGCATTTTCTGAGATTTTTCAGAATTTATCAAAATCCGGCCGAACCGGTGCGGACCGGTATCGACGATTGACTTCAAGATTTTTAATTTAAAAACGAGATTTTATTTCTAAAAACCGATTTCATATTATTCCTCAGGATGACGTTTTCTACCTCTTTGTATTTTTGTGAATTTTTCTGACACAGTCGATATTTCCTACCGTATTATAATAGTATTATTTTTTGAATCTTCCCTTTTCTTTCTTTCTTTCTTTCTTTCTTTTTCTTTTATCCACCGACTCCACAAACCTCCACCTCACCCCCTTCATTAAATCCCTCTCCCATCCATCACATCCATCCATCTCTCTCCTTTTCTTTTTCCTTTTCTTTTTCTTTTTCTTTTCTTTCTTCCTTCTCTTCTTCTCCCTTCTTTTCTTCTTCTTCTCCATTTTTTTGGCTGACGCCTAACCGAGCGCCCCCTCTGGCGCTCCGGCCACCATCGCTGGCGAGGAGCTCCTCCAACTCCGGCCATCTTTTCTCCCCATCTCCTTCCTCTCTCTCTCTTTCTTCTCCCTTTTTCCTTCTCTCTCTAACTCTCTCTAATTTCACTATCTTTCACTTTATCTCTCTCCCTTCCTCCCCAAGATCCGGTCACCACCACCATCCCCGGTGACCTCGCCCAACTCCGGCGTGCTCCACTGCTCCTCCGAATTTCTTTTGCTTCTTCCTTTCTTTTCCTTTTCCTTTTCTTCTTCCTTTTCTTCTTCTTTATTTTTCTTTCTTTTCCTTTCTTTCCCTCTCTTTTCCATCTCTCTTTTGGGGTGGCCGGCGCCACCCCTGCTGCCGGTGGCCGGCTGATTAGTCTACGATTATGCATTATTATATCGCATTTCCCACCGATTTATGAATAAATTGTCGATCTAAACCGTGTTTTGGTCTTTATTGCAGGTAAAGTAAGAGTTCAAGGGCAAAGGAGTAATAAGAGCCTAATTAATCCCAATTTATGGTAATTAATCCCGCATTACTTGGAGGCCAAGCAAAGGATTCTCTAGAAGATACATTGAACCTAGACTCCTGCGCATGTAAAACGAATATTCGGATGCAAATACCAGAAATGGGATATACCCTAATAATTCTCGAAGCCAGAGGAACAACCTGACAAAAACCAGGGATCTCGCTCCCTGGTATTGCCGCGGAAACGCGGCAATAGTCGCGTTTCCGCGGCAAGGGAGTGGAGCCACGCGTCAATTTTCGACGCGTGGCTCCGTCTCGTCTTCTGGAATCATCTTTGGCCTATAAATAGCCCTGCAGAGGGCCAAACCGAGAGCAGTCTTCGCTTATAGGAGTAGGTGCAGATTTTAGGAGTAGTGTAGGTAGGTGCTCTTCATTTCTCTTGTATTTTCATTTCTTTTTAGATCATTGTAGTAGGGCTGAGTAATTTATAGAGAAAGATAGAGAGGGATTGATGTAATAGATAGTGACAGTCTATATAGAGGTGCCTCCTTTCTCTTCCATTGTAATCTCCTTCATCTTCTACATGATTTCTTGCTAACTTTTATTCTCATGGTAATCTAACTACTAACACTAACCATCTAACCAATTACTTGATAATCCACATGAATCGGGTAGCCTCTATTAAGGCCTTATTCTTGCAAGAGCCATTGATGGCCAATGATGATGGGTTCTAACATCTAACATGCTAACTTGCTAACCAAGCTAACTCTCTTTTATTTCATGCTTTCTTTTAGTAGTCTAATGAGTTGATGCTTGTATTAGCTTGATCTTGATGCATGTTTGAATGTGATGAACCATCTATGTGCCATATTTTGTATCGTCTCTTGAAGCCAAGGATTATTGATGGCCGAGGATCAAAATGTGAGGCAACTATCATGAAGAGGTTTGCATGGTTAGTGGAGCATTTAGTAGTTAGTAGCCATGAGTTTTCTTTATCTTGTTTTAGAAATCGTTTTTCAAAATTCTTTCTATCATTTTTCATCGTTGTTTTCACCGCCTACTTAGTTCATCTTCGTTTCATCTCCTTTTCTATTTTGTTTTCCAAACCACTCTTCTATTTGGTTTTTACATCGACGTTTTCATCGCTCTCCTCACCTACCACATTCTGGATTTCTTTTCCTTTTCTTTTTCATTCTTTTTCATTCTTTCAACAAAGAAGAACTGTTAACATACAACATGAATAGAAACTGTCAATGCTTCTATCGCCTCCCTTCCCTGTGGATACGACCCGTTGAGCCAATTCTATAACGGAATTATCGAGGGTACATTAGCACACATTCGAGCTTTACATCGATTTCATAAATACACATTTTTGAGTGCTAGTTCCCCCCTCGATCAAAAAAATGGCGCCGTTGCCGGGGAAGGGAATGGTTTCGTTTTCACGTTTTTGTTAACATTGTCTTCTCTGTTTTGGTGTGCAGGATAAGCTTTACAGGTGCTTAATATTGCAGTACATAAACTAGCTTGTTTCTCCCTGCTCTTGAAAGCAGGGCCCCAGATTTTGAAGAACTGCCGCGCAAACGCGACATTTGCCGTGAAAACGCGGCCATTTTGTGATGAATGTAAATCTTGTTGTGCTGGGATGTGTTGATTGTAATAGCTAGTATATTTGTGCTGCTATTTTTTCTGCTTTGATTGCCTACACACCACAATAAACTAAAGAACTAAAATACGGTATTTGGATGCTTTTAAAACGGTTTAGACATTTGCATTTAGGCACGTGTCAATTCAATTCCAATATACTGTATTTTGTTCTGTTATTGTGATTTGGATGGAGATGTACATATGGCATTGCATATAGCATAGGACAAACACGTGGGTGATTTATCGCTTTGTGTTATATTCTTGTCTATATTGCACACTTGCACGAATTGAACTTAAGGGCAAACTCCAAACAAGATAAGGTGGGGATTTACTTACCCTTCCTTAGCCCAAAAATCATTCCCCACTCACACAACCCAAGCCCTAATAAAATTTGAATAGACGTTGGCCCCTAGGGACATCTAGGTCTAGGTCAACCCTCCTATTGGCTTGGTTTTGATTTTTCTTTTCTTTTTGTTTGTTGTTTGATTTTCCTTTTTGTTTGTGATTATTTGTGAAATGGCATTCAATAATAACAATTCTTTCAATCCGAATATGAATCCATATTTCACACCAACCCCATTGTTTAGGATAATTCTAACTCGGCGTTTTACAATATGCATTAACCACATACACCGGGTTGGCCTTATCCGAATCAATACAACCCATACCCACATTCTTATGACTATAATTTTCAAAATAATTTCAACTCGTCACAGAGTCAATGGGGATTCACTTCCCCCGAGTTTAATTTTCAACCTCCTTGTCCCCCCATGTCCACCTTGTCCATCATATTCACCTTATCCACAATATTCATTCCCCGATTTCGCTTCCTATACTCCTTTTCTGAACCTCCCATTGAAGAAAAATCTGAGTTCGAAAAGAGAGTAGAAGCCAATCTACAAGAGGCCGAGCAACAACTTCATAAAACATTGGCCTCTCTAAAACATATTCAAGAGTCTTACTCAATTCCATCTCCTCATAATGAACAACCATCTGTCCTGGAAACGAGTAAAGAATTCTTGTGTGAGTCTAAGTTTCAATCTCAACACATTTTTGACTCACATTCTTCACAAAATTTCCAAAACCAAGATTCTTATACTCCCATTCTAGAGCAACCACTTGGAGATACATCAAGTCTAGAAAAGAGTAGAAATCTTGCAGGAGTCTATGTTACAATATCAAAAATCATCTGCCGAGTCTGTCAATAGGTTAGAAGAACAATTGAGTCAATTGGTTAACATTTATAGGAATGAGGAAACTCTATCTTATCAACCTTTGACCAATTCAGCTATGCCAAACTCTATTGATCTGACCCATGACTCTTGTCATTTTGGAAATCAAGATTCAATTTCAGCACACCCATCTGAACTTGTCCAAACTTTAAATGTTAAAGATCCCATTGACATTTTGGCAAGTTATCCATTTCCTGAAATTGAACTTGAGCATGAATATGATCATGAACCTCAAATTAGTGATTCAATTCTACTTCCTGATTCAATTATGACTCCGGTATCTTCACCTAATTTCAATCCTTTTCCCGAGTCAGTATTGGATCCTGTACCAATCCATTGTGAAATTGAATCACCAATCTCTTATGATGATCATATTGAACTTGACCAATTTCATACTTTTGAAAGTCTCATTGATAAATTGGCAAGTTCTCATTTTTGTGGAATTGAACTCAATAAGGAATGTGACTTTGACCCTCAAATTTGTGATCCAGTTCAAATTCCTGAATCATTATTGACTCCTGTTATATTACCCAATTTGAGTAACATTTTAGAGTCAATTTTGATTCCCATACCTGCCATTTCTGAACTTGAATCACCAATCTTAGAAAGTCACATTCCATCATGGGAAAATTGTGGACTTGAGTTTCAACTTCTTGATTTGGACCCAATTCCTGAACCGATATCGGCTCCCGAACCTTTACTTGACTTGAGTCATTTTTTTGAGTCGATATTAGTTCCTATATTTCCTGAGTCCAAATCAATCATTCCATTCTGGGACAAGGGTGTTGATAAATTTCACTCCGAAATTATTTTGAAAATTTGAAAATTAGATGGGGTAAATTTTTTAATAAAAATCATAAATACATACTTCTTTTTAGTGGGTTGTATCATGGAGGTCTCTGGTGGGTTCCTCCGGACTCCACGCAAGAATGATTGGGTCGCATTTCGTGGACCAATCAGACCGCCACCGGAACCACCACCTTGAGGTGATTTTTCCTTCCCTCTCTATTTGTTTCATGCATGCATACATCATGATGCATGAGGACATTGCATGAGATAAGTGTGGGGAGGGTTTACTAACTTAGAGTTTTTAGATTTTCTTTCTTTTACACTTCTTTTAGGATACTTTTAGAAATCTTCCCTTTTGTATAGGAATTTTCTCTTTCTTTAAAAAACTTTTTGAAATAAGAGACAAAGTTTTGATCTATTTTTAAGAAAATTAAGATGATCTTAGAAATTAAGAAAGCCTTAATTATGACATCTTAAACCTAGTCGAAATAATGGATCTTGTTTAAAATTATAGGTTAAGTATAAAAGATTGGGGAGATAATTTTATCTTGAATGTTTTACCTTAGATAGTATGCACATCACACTTACACATTTTTGGGATGAAAACAAAGACCTAAAATGTCATAAATTAAAAAATAAATAAAAAGAAAAAATATATGAATAAAATATCACTTATTAAGCTGGATAACTATGCCTCAAGAAGTATGATTATTCACGCCTAACGGTGGTCAAAAGAATCAAATAATCCCCTTTGTTTTGTGGCCTTGTTTACTCGAGTCCTTAAACCCGAGGGATGTTTTCTCATCTGGTGCCCTAAAACCGTCTGGTCTGGGAGTCATCGGTTATAGGCTCATTACATGGGTGAACTAGAAAGCCTAAGAAAACTAAGGGAAGAAAAAAAAGAAAAAAATAAATAAAATATATATATGAATAAATGGCTTGATGGTTGGAGTTGAAATCCCAGAAATCTTCACTATCACAAAGTGCATATTATCTAGTTTTTTTTGAAGGATAAAATATTCAATCCAATTTTGAATTCTTACCTTAATTGAAGACAAGATCTTGCATAGAGACTAAGTTAAGAAAGAATGATTTTGGTGGACTTATGACCTTAGATCACTTATATTTTTGCAAAAATAGTTCGAAAACATGTCTCTCTTTGAAAATGTGTTTTCAAAATACTAACATTTGTCTTCTTTCTTTATGGATTTTGTGGGTGCAATCCGCTGAAAACCCTCAGGAGACAACACTCCTCCTCTAGGGTAACCTAGAGGTTTAACGGCTTGTTGCACACGCTCAGTGCAATCGCGTCACCTGCGAAAGTGGTGTAATAACATTTGTAGTATAGTTTTTCTTTTTGTTTTGCTCGGGACGAGCAAAAGATAAGTGTGGGGGTGTGATTAGTCTACGATTATGCATTATTATATCGCATTTCCCACCGATTTATGAATAAATTGTTGGTCTAAACCGTGTTTTGGTCTTTATTGCAGGTAAAGCAAGAGTTTAAGGGCAAAGGAGTAATAAAAGCCTAATTAATCCCAATTTATGGTAATTAATCCCGCATTACTTGGAGGCCAAGCAAAGGATTCTCTAGAAGATACATTGAACCTAGACTCTTGCGCATGTCAGACGAATATTCGGGTGCAAATACCAGAAACGGGATATACCCTGATATTTCTCGAAGCCAGAGGAACAACCTGACAAAAACCAGGGATCTCGCTCCCTGGTATTGCCGCGGAAACGCGGCAATAGCCGTGTTTCCGCGGCAAGGAGTGGAGCCACGCGTCGATTTTCGACGCGCGGCCCCGTCTCGTCTTCTGGAATCATCTTTGGCCTATAAATAGCCCTGCAGAGGGCCAAACCGAGAGCAGTTTTTGTTTTTAGGAGTAGGTGCAGATTTTAGGAGTAGTGTAGGTAGGTGCTCTTCATTTCTCTTATATTTTCATTTCTTTTTAGATCATTGTAGTAGGGCTGAGTGATTCATAGAGAGAGAGATAGAGAGGGATTGATGTAATAGATAGTGACAGTCTATGTAAAGGTGCCTCCTTTCTCTTCCATTGTAATCTCCTTCATCTTCTACATGATTCTTGCTAACTTTTATTCTCATGGCAATCTAACTACTAACCACTAACCATCTAACCAATTACTTGATAATCCACATGAATCGAGTAGCCTCTATTAAGGCCTTGTTCTTGCAAGAGCCATTGATGGCCAATGATGATGGGTTCTAACATCTAACTTGCTAACCAAGCTAACTCTCTTTTATTTCATGCTTTCTTTTAGTAGTCTAATGAGTTGATGCTTGTATTAGCTTGATCTTGATGCATGTTTGAATGTGATGAACCATCTATGTGCCATGCTTTGTATCGTCTCTTGAAGCCAAGGATTATTGATGGCCGAGGATCAAAATGTGAGGCAACTATCATGAAGAGGTTAGCATGGTTAGTGGACCATTTAGTAGTTAGTAGCCATGAGTTTTCTTCTATCTTGTTTTAGAAATCGTTTTTCAAAATTCTTTCTATCATTTTTCATCGTTGTTTTCACCGCCTACTTAGTTCATCTTTGTTTCATCTCCTTTTCTATTTTGTTTTCCAAACCACTCTTCTATTTGGTTTTTACATCGACGTTTTCATCGCTCTCCTCACCTACCACATTCTGCATTTCCTTTCTTTTCTTTTTCATTCTTTGTCATTCTTTTAACAAAGAAGAATTGTTAACAAATAACGTGAATAGAAACTGTCAATGCTTCTATCGCCTCCCTTCCCTGTGGATACAACCGTTGAGCCAATGCTATAACGGAAGTATCGAGGGTACATTAGCACACATTCGAGCTTTTCATCGATTTTATAAACAAACACTTTTTTGAGTGCTAGTTCCCCCCTCGATCACCGGCGCCGCCCTGGCGCCGCCACCTGAAGTGGCCTGGCTGGCGGCCAGGCCGTGCGCCCCCTAGAGGGGGCGCTGTGCGTGAGCAGGGGGCAACAGGCACCCTGGCTCTCTCTTTCTCCCCCTCCCTATTTTTCTCTCTCTAACCAACTCTCTCTATCTCTCTCTGTGTCTCCAGTTCTGTCTCTCTCTCACCGTCCCTCTCTCTCTGCAGACTCTCTCTACAGTCCCTCTCTTTCTCTCTCCGTTTCGCTCCTTTCTCTCTCATCATCTCTTCTCTCTCTAGCCCTCTTCCTTCTCTTTAGATTTCTCTCTCTAGTTCTCTCTTTCTCTCTCTAACTCCCTCTTTCTCTCTCTAGATTTTCTCTCTCTAAATCTCTCTCTTTCTAGGTCTTTCTCTCTCTAGCTCTTTCTTTCTCTCCTCTTCTCTTTCTCTCTCTAAAAATTATATAAGTATATATTTAATTACATTTTGGCGTGTGCGTGAGTTCCGAGGATTTCAAAGTTTTTGGCTTTTTCAGAGATTTAGGCGAGTGTCCTCTGTTGGCCCAAAAGGCCTTCCACTCTAGTTTTGATGATGATTAACTCATGTAGTTATGTGTACTAATAATCTTGCAATGTTTAAGTTTCAGATATTTAACAAGATATTAGTTGGTGAAAGCTTCCACACATCTTTCACATGTTGATTCAAGAGCCCGCGCATCAAAGATCATACATTACACTTGCTCGGTGAATCAAGAGTGTTTGGATCGAGCCGACTTGGAGATTGCACTCTAGCTTGGAGATTGCGCTCTACAAGAAGACTTAGGTATCCATAGTTTTAGTTTGGGTTTAGATCCTAATTGTAAAGATTAGAATGGTATGATAAGCTCAAGTTCACAACACACACCTTTCATGTTTTGATTTTCGGTTTTAGGTTTAACCGATCTTGGTTTTCATGAATAGATTTTTTATCAAAACAAGTTTACATGGTTTATGTATATTAGATTTGTTCTATATGCATGCATGCTTCAACTCTTAGACAAACTTACTTTGATATACCTATTTCATGTGTTTTATGTTTTGGTATTTACAACAAAACATATTTTTGAACTTAATGACAAAAATCATGATATATATATGTTTCTTGTATATTGAATTTCTATTCATATACAATATGCTTCAAAGTGTTTAAATATCATATTTTGTATCATGGATGAGTTTTAGACAATGTGTTTTTTTTTTTTCTATTCAAAAATACAAGGTTTTAGAAAATACGGTTTTTGGTTTTTGGCAAAATTTCTATGACACAAAAATAGTCAAATATGTTTGAAATTTGTGTTAGGATTTTTAACACAAGTTTGTATTTCAATATAAAATGATAAAACTATTTTGTGGAATTTTAAAGATTTTGTGGGATTTATTGGAATATTTTTTACCTCAGTTTTCTGACCTATTTGCTGCCTGCCAGGCTAGTTCGGTCGACCGTAACGGTCGACCGCATGTAGCCGGTCGACCGTCACGGTCGACCGACGACGTGCACAAACCGGTGCACGTTTCTGGCACAGTCAGCGGTCGACCGGGACGGTCGACCGGAGCAGAATAGTCTGCTCTCGGGATTATTCGGTCGACCGGGCCGGTCGACTGTTAGTTGCCAACGGTCAAAAATTGACCGTTGGACGGTCGACCGGGCCGGTCGACCGGAAGGCTATTTCTGGCAAAAATTCTGTAAACGGCTAGTTTTCTAAATTGCCTATAAATACCCATTTGAAAGAGTTTTTCTCTAAGAATTTTTGTGCGAAATTTTTCTATCTCTCTGGTGTTTTTGCTGCAAGAAAAAAATAGGTTTTTGGATTCAAAGTGAACAATCTTTTGTGTTTTTGATTAGGGTTTGAAAAACCAAAGAAAAGGGATTTTGGGAAAAGCTTTTGTTTGAACTTCTATATCTTGATTTCATTGTTTCCCAAAGGTTTTTCTTTGAGTTGCTGGTTTCATATCCCTTGGTTTTCTCCACACTTGAGCTAAAAATCTACTAACTATATCTATAGGTTATTTGTGTGGAAGAAGAAGTTGTTTGTGGTTGTTGTTGTGACCACCAAGTTGTAACCCAATCTTTTCTTAGCTTTGTGCTTTGGGTTGTATCCCTCTAGTTGAGAGGTGATCCTTCTATTGGTTGGTGATTGGGAGTTTGTTGTATTGGTTTGAATATTTGCCTCAAGGAGGAGGTTGTGATTGTTGGGAGGAGGTTGTAAAGAGAGGAGTGTTGGGTACTCCTTGTAAAGGGTCCTAGGTGGACGAGCTAGTAGAAATCCTTCGTGTGTCGAAGGCGGGGATGTAGAGCTGGGTGCTCGAACCTCGATAACATATCTTTGTGTTTGCGCTTGACTCATTGGCTCTCTCTACTCTCTCTTTACTTTGTGCCTTGCATTTATTTACATTGCTCATTCATATTGCTTGGCTTGGTTGTGTGCATCACTTGTTGATAGCACTTGAGTGTAATTTGCATTAAGTTTTAAATTCCGCATTTAGTTCATAGATTAGCATTGTCACCTATTCACCCCCCCTCTAGGTGACTCTTCAATTGGTATCAGAGCTAGTGCTCCTGATATTTAGGTTTAACCACCTAGGAGTGATCTTGGTTTGCTAATCTTCACTTGCATTTTTATTTGCACTCATACTAGTTTGCACTCATGGCTAGCCCTCCTATGTTTGACCATTTTAGACTTGATGCTTGGAAGGTGGACATGACTAGGCATTTAAAAACTCTAGGTCATCTAGTTTATCAAGCCATTACCATAGAATCCCTCCCAAATAGTAGCATGCATAAGAAGGCCAATGCATTAGCACTTAGAGCACTTAGAGCATCTCTAAATGAATTTCTTTTACCCATTTTTGATTACTATGATTCGGCTTTTACAGTTTGGAGCATCTTGACGTCTCCCGAGCTTCCAAGGATAATTAACAAGATGAGGAGATCTAAAAGAGAAATGCGAAGAGCAATGCCTCATGGTCCAAGGGAAGAACTCCCTTGAGGTACAATCGGATTCTCATATTGATGATAGCTCTAGTTCCTATTGTCATGGTTGTTTTGAAGTTCAAACTTTAAATATGGGAACTTGCTCAAAAGCTTGAAAATTTGTTGGAAAAAACATGATTTGTTGAAAGAAGATAATTTTGTGTTGAAAAATGAATTAAAGAATTTATGCTCTAATTTTGAATTGGTTTTGCAAGAGAAGGAAGAGATTGCAAGTGAATGTGACTCACTTAAATCTCAACTTGAACTTGCTTTAAGGAAAATGAATTTTTGAAAAACAAAAATGATTGTGATGATGTTGTAAAGCACAATGAGATTTTATCTTCAAAATTGGATTTTACTTTTAAAGAAAATCTTACTTTGAAAAATGATATTGATTCAATTACTAGAGAATTGGATTTGGTTTTGATTAAAAATAAATCTTTGTAAAAAGAGATTGATGTTTGCCATGCTAATGTTGCTTCATGTTCTAGCACACCTATTGCATGCTCCACTTTATCTTCTAACATTGAAAATGATATACTTGTTTTGAAGAAAAGTGTTGATAGTTGGGCTCCACTTTGAGCCATTGTGCCATGAATCACACACGATTGGAAACCTTGGTTCGCAAGAAACAAGTTCCAACCTTGCATGCACACCCATCTATGCATACACATGATCACCATCATCATATGTATGCTCACGTGTACACATGTACACATTGTGGTCGAAAAGGCCATCTTGCTAGATTTTGTTATAATCTTTTACATGTTAAAAATTTAGCAACTATTTTGTTGGGTTAGAAAAGATGTTAACCCCCGTGGACCCACAAGAAAATGGGTACCAAAAACCACCTCTTTGACTTTTGATGTAGGTGGGAGCTCTCGCGTCACGTGAGGGTATTGGTGCCTTGAGGTGGATGCATTCTAAGCTAAAAGGAGAACCATTTGGATGCTTCACTCTCAAGGAGATTTGGTGGAGAGGACCACCATGTTTTGGAGAACTAGAGATGCACCTTCATCGGTTTGGTATCATTCTCTAACTCCCATTTTATTTGCATGCTTTTACATGTTCATCTATTCATAGCATGTTTTGTTTCATTGTTCATTATACTTATGCTATGTTAGTTAGATTAGTGTTATACATGTTTAGTTACTTGAGCACCCATGTTTCATATGGATCTATATTTAGTGTTCTCACCTTGTTTAGAACTAACATGTATGCCCTAGATCTAATGCACATACATTTGCATTATGACCATTGGATGTTTATGATTATATGATGATTTGTTTTGATGACTCATGTTTTAGTATGATATATGCCATGTTTGTTAGACCCTTATTTTGTGTTCTCTTTATGTTTAGCTATCATGTTGATCATAGTTCTAATGCACATGTCTTTGTCATGCTAATCATATGGTGACTATGATTTTTTTGTTTTAATAATTCATGTTTTTGATTATCATGATCATGTTGATTGTTGACCGTTTTATGCTTTATGATTTGAATATATGCTTAGATGTTTGGTTTCATGAAAACTAGGAGTTATACTTGTACATAGAATGGGCCACAAATAAACCTTTATATATGTTTGTGCTTGGATGCCTATTTGTACTCATTAGATGTGCTAGTATAGTCTAGTTTTGATGATTCATGCATTCAAACATGTATTCCTCATTTTTGATATGATTTATGATCATGTGTTTTCTATGATAAATGTTTTCACTTCATGTATATGTCTATTTGCCAAACCTTAAGATATACATGCATGCCCCTTGAGTCATTTGCTTTTCATGCAAATCTATATTTTGGACTCAATTGTGCTTAGGGATATGTATGTATACTTTGCTTTGTCTAAACATACATATACCTTGAAGTATAAATTAACTTTTAATGAAGAGTTTAGATTTTCATGTTTTTAGGAGATTTCCTTTAGTAATGAAAATTTAGTTTTCATATGTTTATATTTAAAGGAATTTCAATTGAGCTTAAATGCCTATTTTCATGTTGATATGTGTCACACAACACTTGTACACTCACCTTATTTAATGTTTTCTCATGACTTAGTTTTCATGAGTACAAATTGTGCTATATGGATTTTGAGTGTTTTAGTGCCATGTGGTTTACATGCGTCTTCATGAAAAATATTTTTATTATTCCTTACTTGAAGGATTTCGTACTAGTTTACCCTCCATTAACTAGTTGCGATATTCTTCATTTTGGTAGAGATTTTCAAACATACTATATTTTCAAACCTATTTTTGAAAACCCCTACCATCAATGGGCGGTTGGATGGGAGATCATGTTCTTGTATGCTTTATAATGAAAATCCTTTTATCTTGAACCATGATTGGGTGGTAGGTTATATGAGATATACACTTGTATTTATTGTTGTTTCAATTGGTATCATTGAACTCTTTCAATTGGTATCAATATGACATCTTTTTGTATACTCATATATGTTTGTATTTTATATATGTATGCTTACACTTCATATGGCATCAATTTACAATTGGTATCTATTCTTACATACATATATAGATGATTTATTTGTGCTTCAAGATATATGCACAAATTTTGCTTATGATAAGCTTGATTTTTAATGACCATCATTTTCAATTGATTTAATTTTCAATTGGTTTCTTTATACAAGCATTATCATTATCTTGCTTATGCTAAGCTTGAGCTTTAACATTATTTCAATTGACTTAGTCTTCAATTGGTATATTATTTCTAGCTTAAGCATATGTTTAGTTGGTATTTCATAAAGGGGGAGAAAACTAGTATTTTATTTTTTAAATTGGTATTTTATCTTCAATTGATATTTTTTTTGGTATTCCACTCCCTTGCTTTATGATAAGAAAATAAAGATTTCAATTGGCAAAGAAATAATTTCAATTGGTATCTTGTGTTTTAAAGAACAATAGTTTCATTGGTATCAAGATTTGTTTTTAAGGAAATTCAAAATTAGTATTGTTTAATTCCAAAATTGGTATCTAGTAGTTTGTTTTACAATTGGTAGGTTATTTGTTTACTTACTAATTGGTATCAAGATTTTCATTTTTTTGTGTTTTCAATTGGTATATGTTCTCGTTTTGATTTCAATTGATTTGTTGTTTTTCAATTGGTATCAATATACACTTCATTGCCACATTTTTTTTTGGTATCATATTTGATTTAACCCTTTATTAGTTCTCTTGCTTTGAACAAAAAGGGGGAGAAAAATTTATTGTTTTTGCTTTTATTTTTAACCCTTTTTGATGATTGACAAAAAGGGGGAGAAGAATTTGAGTTTTATATGCATATTTGTGTTTGCATATAATTTACATTTGATGAAAAGAAGCCTTGTTTATATGCATGTCTATGCATGTTTTATGTGCATGTTTCATTTTTATTGATATCAAGAGTATGTTTTGGTAATTTAGTTGTTTTAATTGGAATCAATAGCATGTTTCATATGCATATTCATTTTATGTCAAGAACCCTGTTATATGCATCTTATTGTTTGTTTATTCCTATGCATGAGTTAAAGGGAGCTTCTTTGAAGCTTTACTTTAATCCATGCATATATAACTCCATGAGTTTTGTCATCATCAAAAGGGGGAGATTGTTGGCCCAAAAGGCCTTCCACTCTAGTTTTGATGATGATTAACTCATGTAGTTATGTGTACTAATAATCTTGCAATGTTTAAGTTTCAGATATTTAACAAGATATTAGTTGGTGAAAGCTTCCACACATCTTTCACATGTTGATTCAAGAGCCCGCACATCAAAGATCATACATTGCACTTGCTCGGTGAATCAAGAGTGTTTGGATCGAGCCGACTTGGAGATTGCGCTCTAGCTTGGAGATTGCGCTCTACAAGAAGACTTAGGTATCCATAGTTTTAGTTTGGGTTTAGATCCTAATTGTAAAGATTAGAATGTATGATAAGCTCAAGTTCACAACACACACCTTTCATGTTTTGATTTTCGGTTTTAGGTTTAACCGATCTTGGTTTTCATGAATAGATTTTTTATCAAAACAAGTTTACATGGTTTATGTATATTAGATTTGTTCTATATACTGCATGCTTCAACTCTTAGACAAACTTACTTTGATATACCTATTTCATGTGTTTATGTTTGGTATTTACAAAAAACATATTTTTGAACTTAATGACAAAAATCATGATATTATATATGTTTCTTGTATATTGAATTTCTATTCATATACAATATGCTTCAAAGTGTTTAAAATCATATTTTTGTATCATGGATGAGTTTTAGACAATGTGTTTTTTTTTTTTCTATTCAAAAATACAAGGTTTTAGAAAATACGGTTTTGGTTTTTGGCAAAATTTCTATGACACAAAAATAGTCAAATATGTTTGAAATTTGTGTTAGGATTTTTAACACAAGTTTGTATTTCAATATAAAATGATAAAACTATTTTTGTGGAATTTTAAAGATTTTGTGGGATTTATTGGAATATTTTACCTCAGTTTTCTGACCTATTTGCTGCCTGCCAGGCTAGTTCGGTCGACCGTAACGGTCGACCGCATGTAGCCGGTCGACCGTCACGGTCGACCGACGACGTGCACAAACCGGTGCACGTTTCTGGCACAGTCAGCGGTCGACCGGACGGTCGACCGGAGCAGAATAGTCTGCTCTCGGGATTATTCGGTCGACCGGGCCGGTCGACTGTTAGTTGCCAACGGTCAAAAATTGACCGTTGGACGGTCGACCGGGCCGGTCGACCGGAAGGCTATTTCTGACAAAAATTCTGTAAACGGCTAGTTTTCTAAATTGCCTATAAATACCCCATTGAAAGAGTTTTTCTCTAAGAATTTTTGTGCGAAATTTTTCTATCTCTCTGGGTTTTTGCTGCAAGAAAAAAATAGGTTTTTGGATTCAAAGTGAACAATCTTTTGTGTTTTTGATTAGGGTTGAAAAACCAAAGAAAAGGGATTTGGGAAAAGCTTTTGTTTGAGCTTCTATATCTTGATTTCATTTGTTTCCCAAAGGTTTTTCTTTGAGTTGCTGGTTTCATATCCCTTGTTTTCTCCACACTTGAGCTAAAAATCTACTATCTATATCTATAGGTTATTTGTGTGGAAGAAGAAGTTGTTTGTGGTTGTTGTTGTGACCACCAAGTTGTTAACCCAATCTTTTCTTAGCTTTGTGCTTTGGGTGTATCCCTCTAGTTGAGAGGTGATCCTCTATTGGTTGGTGATTGGGAGTTTATTGTATTGGTTTGAATATTTGCCTCAAGGAGGAGGTTGTGATTGTTGGGAGGAGGTTGTAAAGAGAGGAGTGTTGGGTACTCCTTGTAAAGGGTCCTAGGTGGACGAGCTAGTGGAAATCCTTCGTGTGTCGAAGGCGGGGATGTAGAGCTGGGTGCTCGAACCTCGATAACATATCTTTGTGTTTGCGCTTGACTCATTGGCTCTCTCTACTCTCTCTTTACTTTGTGCCTTGCATTTATTTACATTGCTCATTCATATTTGCTTGGCTTGGTTGTGTGCATCACTTGTTGATAGCACTTGAGTGTAATTTGCATTAAGTTTTTAAATCCGCATTTAGTTCATAGATTAGCATTGTCACCTATTCACCCCCCCTCTAGGTGACTTTTCATCTTCGCCTCCATTGGTTTTTTCCCGCTTCGTCGGGTCGACGTGTATTTTATTTATATTTATTGTATTTGGTATTGGGCTGTGCCCCTGTATTTATACGTGGCCGAGTGCCTGTGATTGTATATGTATATGCCATGATGAATGTGTGTACTAGGATAGTTTACTTCTTGGATGTATACCATGCCTGTGATGTACTCTCTTTATTGCTTATATCATGCGTGGCCAACCCTTCGTGGTCGTTAGCCTTCGGGCCCTATCAGCCTCCAGGCTTCTCCACTCCACGGTAGTTTAGACATTATCATGCTTGTGTATGCTCGTGTGGTACTAACCTCTGTGCAGGTACTATCGTACCGACTCTGAGTTTCTGCCCACTCCCGGGCTGGCTATCCAATGGTTCTAGGCCTGTACCCCTTATGGCTTTCGTGGTAGCTACCGAGAGTATATTTAGACCCCGAGCGTACTTTAGCCTCTGGGCTCTCGCCCACTACCTCGAAAGAGAAGTGCGCTCAGACTGTCAGGTCTTTCAGCTCCGCCTAGTAGGCATGCTTTGTGCTCAGCGTTTACCACTAGATTCGTCGAGGGGAGATACTGCCGGATTTTCTACTCACACTTTAAGCCGAATCGTCCTGGTAACCTTGCCAGGCGCTCTAGTGTTAAACACTGTTTGCTGTTCGTACCTCCAGCTTGCTCAGCTCCGCTTGATTGTGCTCCGCTCTAGTGTTAAACTGGACAACTTACATCGGGTCGGGGGAAACTTACGGCTATCAATATATGTTCGTGTTTACAGTGGTACTAGGTATGTTGTGCAACTAAAACTTTCAGTCTGACCTGAGGGCCTCCAGACGACCGAGGGGAGTGCTGGCTCCCTCCTTCCTGGTACCATCTTAAAAAGGCATCCTATAAGACCCTCCTGTAGGCCTTGCGGCCGGTTCCATACACCAGCAATGGAATGCCCTAGACTGTGGTCTCGGGCATGTACGGGACCCACTGTAAACATTATTCGTTGATACCCCCATTTGTTTCCAATAATAACCTTAATTTACTCAAATGTTGATATATGTGTGCTGGGACGCTAGTTCACATATCTAGACATCTGGGTAAGACGAGTAATAATAATAATAAAAGATGCCAACTATGAATCCGTTGTATGCTTTGCCAAGTTTGCTTTCATCGGATTTTACACGGTTTTCGGTTTATGACCCTTATTATATTATGGCTGCTTACATCCTGCTTTACCACTCATGTTCTCCTGCTTTCGACTTATTATACCATGTGTATTACCTACTTGATATCACTTGCTATATATCTACGTGCTCTTGTATGCTTGTGTTTACGACACTATTTTCAATACATGTTTATGATTTGGATTTATCGATACACGAGTGTTTATCTTCGCACGCCATTTGGCATTAGCATCACCACTCGCCAGGGAGTTCTGACTTCCCTGGATCCTCATGTCCAGGTCTTGGAGCTTGGAGCCTGTGGAGTCTCCCAGTTGCTGACCTGAGAGGTGCAGCGGTAGTGTGGACCCAGCAGACCGTCCAGAGGCCTTTCCTTCCAGGCCCCCTGCGCGTCTCTCAAGTTTTCCCTCTGTAAACTCGTGAGTGCCATTTGTACTGTTCATGCCTGTATATCTCCTTGTATTCTCGCATTTGCGTCTATCAGTGATGTAATATTCTTGTAACATTTGTCACATCTAGTGATAACTTTGTAATTGTTCTCATATGTTGGAATGTATAAAGCACCACATGCTTCCGTACTCTGATTCTTGCCTGTAATGATGCTTAGCGTATGTACGTAAAGGTATTTTTGACCTGCGTATATACATTGTAGTAACGTCTCCGTACCCGCGGGATCAGTGCGTTACAGAACTCGAGATTGAGAGAGAGGGGGGGAGCCGCCGAGGTTTAGTTGCTGGATAGAGAGAGTTTTGGATTTAATTAAGATTTAACTAAGATTAAGTTAGGATTTATATAGGATTTAATTAGAATTTAATTAGGATTTAACTAGTATTTAATTAGAATTTAATTAGGATTTAACTCAAATTTATTTATGATTTAATTACAATTTAATTGAATTCAACGTTAAACATCAAAACCCGTGCAAAACACAGGCTAGATAAGGATAAAACTGTTTTAAAAATGAACATGGCAAACACGTGTCACCTCCCAAATGGCGGCTGATGGCTGGGGGTTTTCTGAGATTTTGGAGATAGTTTAGATACGTATTTCGAGATGGGGCATTTCGCTACACCCCCTATGTTGAATCGTAATGGGAAAAAAACACAACTTTATATTTTATTCGTTTCAACCACCTCCTTTTTAAAATAAGGATGTCCACCGACATGTCAAGCAATGAAGCATCATCAGCATCGAAAAGGCGAAAATGCCCCTAAGTAATCACTTAAAAAAAACGGATCACATTGAAAATGTCCTATTTTTTAGGACTAAGACTATGATCGCAGTCCTCACAAAATGATCAAAGTATATTAGATTACGATCATGATTGCAGTTCTCACAAAATGCCTTATTTTTTAGGACTGCGACTATAATCGCAATCCTTATAAAATGATCGCTTCCTTATTTATGAGGAATGCGATCATGATCGCGGCCCTCATAAAATGCACTACCTCATAAAATGCATTATTTATGAGGACTGCAATCATGATCGCAGTCCTCTTTACTTGGAGTGTGATCATGATTGTATTATTAACAAAAATACCCTATATTGAGTATTTATGCGGACTGCAATATTTGAGTATCTATGAGGACTACAGTCATGATTGCGGTCCTAAAAATAGACTGCTACCATAGTCGCGGTCTTCACAAAATCCCTATTTTTTAGTTTTTGTGAGGATTGCGAGTATGATCACAGTCCTTACAAAATGCCCTATTTTTGAGTTAGTCCTCACAGAGGATTGCGATCAGAGTCACAGTCCTCATATCAGCATCGTCATCATCATCAGACCCTCATCTACTGGCATCTAATGATCCCTAATGTTTTTCAGATCTAAACACAAAAGAAACTCATCGCGAGTACGAACAAAACGAGATCTGCCAAAAAGGTCGTTCGCGAATTACTCTGCATCGGGGTAAGGTTGAGGGGAGAGCAACGTCAGAGCAATGGAAAGGTTAAAATAAGAAATGAAAATATATAAAAAGTTGTGATTTGAAGGAATCAGTTATACTGATATGGATGAGACTAAAGCGAATCAAATTGTGACGCTGAGTTTTTTTCTACATATGATGCAAAGTAGTTGGCTGTAACGAAATATTCCATTTTGAAACTATTGAAGTTTATAGAGTGTTGTGAGAAAATCCTAAAAGATTAATAGGATATTTTTAGAAAATAAACCTATTTTATTTTTACTCAAATTTTCGATGTAGAACTTTCTTACAAAATAGTCAGAATAACTCAATACAATCCTTGTCGTCTTTCCGACCAAGAAATCTTTTGAAGAAAAATAGTAATTCTGTAGGGATTAAAAGAATAACTTTATAATATCCTTATAATAACTGGATATTGAGATCTGCGCACAGAACAAAAATATTTTTGCAAATAGAAGTCGGCCTAAGTCTGGTAAATAATAATGGCAAGCCCGTTCCCGTGTTTTACCCGGAGCCCTATGCTTACATGTTGACGAGTGGTGTGCCTATTTTAATACCCAAAACCCCACAAGAAAAAGGGACGGAGCAAAATGGAATTAGGCAACTGCCCTATCATTTGATCCACGAGACAAACCCAGCTGCCACTCCCACCAGGGAATGTGGACGTCTCAACCACTCCCACTATAAAACAACACTCGAAAGAAGAAACTGCCAGCCCACCACCTCAACATACTCCAGTCCAAAGCTTCATCAGACCAAATTCTCGCTCTCACAAAAACAGAGGGCCATGTTCTCAGAGAAGAACCACATCCTCCCGATCTCCACAATCCCAAATCAATCCCCTGAAAGAAACATCCAAAGATTGGCCGACGACCGATAAGCCGGCCGGTGGTCGGCAACGCCTCATTTGCCTTAGCTGCTGCGCCGGGATTTCGCAGGTGTCGCCATGGCCGTCGTCGCACTATCCTTCACCGTGTACAAGGTCAGGGAGCCTACCATGAGGTTGAACTCAGTCAACTTCGGAGACCTTGACCTGACCAAAAACCTAACAGTTATCGCGGATGTATCGGTCAAGAACCGAATGCACTCCCATTCAAGTTCAATTCGAGCAAGACGTCGCTGTTGTACCGGAGCAGGGAGGTCGGGTTGGCCTACGGGCCGCGGGGAACGTAGGGGGCGCGGGGCACGCTGCGGACGAACGTGACGGTAGACGTGATCACGGACCGATTGCTCAACGATTCCAACTTCATGGGAGATGTTGGGAACGGCCGCTGGCGCTCGAGACTTGTACCATGGTTGGGGGTAAGGTGACGATTTTGGGCATGTTCAAGCGACATGTCCATGTTATGATGAACTGCACCGTGACTGTGTCGATCGCGAGCCAGGCGATTCTCGATCAGCACTGCACGGCGTATGTGGCTGTGAATGTAGAAGGTGAAATTTCAAGGTAGGAGACAAAGTTAGCTATTTACAATCAAACTATATACAATTAAAGTGCCTTTAATTTGTAATACAATTAGCATTGCCGGAAAAGCAATCGTTAATTCAGTTATATTGCTTTCTGTTCATATGCTGGAATTTGTATTGACAAAACAATCATAAATTTATAAGCTCTGGGGGGCGTCTAAGACTCAGTTCAAATTCCATTTGACTTCCAAACAAGGCTCAATTTTAGTAACCCTATTTTGGACCTGAAACTCTCCAAAACTAAGATTTGAGAAACTTAAACTTATTGTCAAACAAGGCGTGAGCGGTTTTTTTAATTAACTTAAACATAACCTAATTACATTTTTTACTTGTAACGCCAGTAGTTTCGGAAAATATGTTGCAGACTAGGCCTAAGCCGTGTTTAGAAAGTTGATACCAACTATTCGGTATAAGATTAAAGAGCATAATTACATTCTATACCTAATGGCGTTTGGGTATGATGTTTTGCATGAGACAAAATAATATTAGTCAAACTAATTCTTTGTTCTACTGAAAATTATCATTAGTACAAAAATGTCTTTCCGCGTCGGGCATTTAACGCCGGTTTTGACGCAACGATGTTGATAATAGGTGCGGTGCCAAACTTGCAAATAAAAACAAAGAAATTTTGAGGTTGGTGTTTTATAAAAAAAATGAAATATCTTCCATGTCGGTTCTGTAAATAATTGACGTGGAATATCTTTAATTGAACATTGGTTTAGTAAGAATCGGCGTGCAATATGTTATCACATTGGTTCTTTAAAGTACGACATTATAAGTGAAAAATTACAAAATCATACAATGTCGGTTCTCAGTTCTGAAAATAATGACATTATATGTGTTTTCGAAAAGCGCGCCATCTCTTTTAACCCCAATCTAACTCTATCATCCCGATTCCACGAAATTCTAACACTAAGTCTCTCTCTCTCTCTCTCTCTCTCTCTCTCTCTCTCTTCTCTCTCTTACTCACTCTCCTCCCCCTTGTGCGCACCTAATCTCCCCTTATGCCGCCACCGGCCTCCTCCAACACAGCTGTGAGTGCTTTTACCCACTTACCACTTTACCCATCATCTATCTTTTTGGGATTTTCATACATATTGTCAACGAATATATTTGGGGAAAAACTTATCTAAGAAAACTCTTTAAAAAGTTAACAAAAAAGTAACGGAAGGAAAATGTAATATTCTTATTCAGTAATTTCATCTCCCTCCAATTTCTACAAGCATCCTAGATCAGTATATCATAAATTTTCATATTAGATATTTTTAATTTAATTTTGATTAAAACTTAATTTAACTTTAAATTAACGGCTTTCATATCAATTTGGATTTTTTTTGGTTTAATTGGTCGAGTGTCATAGTTCAATTCTTTCGGCTATAACACCAACAAAGATTTTTATATTCTTTGTTTTTTTTGTACAATGCATACAATAAAAGAAATCAAAACTTGAAACTGAGCCCCTTAAAATTGATGAAATTGATTAACACCTTTTACAAAAGAAGGGTGAGCCAAAACCAAAACAAATTCTCAAACCTTGGGTTTTAAGGATATAAATATAGTAAATTACACATACGCACGAGTGTGCGCATGAGTGTGCGTGTGTGTGGTATAATCCACATGTGTGTATAGCACGGTGGTAAGTCTGGGTTCGAAGCTAGGCTCGGCAATAAAATCGTTTTTATTTTGATTTGATTTTGATTTTTTAAATTTTTTTCAATTCATCTAAATACTTATTTTATTAATTTTAATATTCAGAAAAATTTCAAAAAATCTCAGAAATTGAAAATATCATCCCAAACATTGATGTCAAGTCAGATTCCTGAAAATCATCCATGATTGTTAATTTTAAAAATCTCAGAGTCGGACAATGATACTAGTCGATCTCGAATTCTAAGAACTTTTCAAAATTTCCAAAAAATATAAAATCTAGAAAAATTCAAAATTTGAGATATAATATCTGAGCTGAAACGACCTCAGTTTAGCTATACCAGGATGGTCAAATAGGATATTAACACTATATTGGGTATTAGTATGTACACACGTACAACTGAGATCGACGGTTACAATCTAGTTCATTGAGATTCTTGTTTCTTTCTCTGCCCTAGCGAGTAGCCTTGATCTTGGCATCCTGGGGTTTTTTAAGGCCGTGATCTTGGGTATGTAACAGGATACACCCTATTAGAGCTCCTTAACCACTAAGTTTCCAATTAACGTAATAACATAATATAACAAATAGTGACGTCGGGAACACTTGTTATTTAGTGACGCTCTCGTTCGGATAATGGTATCTGTATGTCATATTCGAATAGGTTCGACTGGAATACGGACTCTAGTATGAACTGCCAGTGGTATGTGACACTAGAAGAGATTGATTAAAATATCAGGTGATACTGATGTTATTATAGTATAAATAAATTACAATACTCGATACATACATATTATTCTCTTATATTGTATTATGTTTCCAGATTTCTTATTACTAGCATGTTACTGTTGGCCCAAAAGCTCATCACTTTAGTTTTGATGATGATTAAGTCATGTAGTTATAGTTTACTAATGATCTTGTGTTTATACAGTTTCAGTTGTTAACCAAGATATTAGTAGGTGTTTAGCTTCAACAAATGAGTTTTGGGAGCTAACACGTGTTGATTCAAGAGCTCGTGTGTCAAGATCGCATCTAGCACTCGTTTGGAGTCAAGCTCATGGATCGTGTTTGGATCGGGTCGTCTTGAAGATGAGGATCGTCAAGAAGACTTCAGTTTGTATTTTGTTTAGTATGTTTAGTTGTGTAATGATTAGATAGTATTGATATGCTCAAGTTCACAACACACACACACAAGTTTAAAGTTTAATTTTTGGTTTAACTAGTTTGGATTTCATATCAAAAACATAGATATATATATTATATGTGTATTGGATTCTAACCATACACTCTATGCTTCAAATATAGTTTGAATATCTTGTTTTTGTATCCAATACAAGTTTTGGAGAAAATGGTTTTTCATTTCAAAAATTCAAGTTTTCAAAAATACGAATTTTGTGTTTAAGCCTAATCTTTATATCACAAAAATAGTTCAAATGGCTTGTAATATGAGTTGAATTTTAGTCACACATATTGTTCTTCAAAGATCTTACAAGAACTTATTTTTGTAGAATTTATGTGATTTATGGGATTTAATGGTATTAAAAATAACCTAAGTTTTCAGTCCCAGATTTTACCAGACACACTGGCGGTCGATCGGACGGTTGACCGGATCAGGAGTCGGTCGACCGGACGGTCGACTGATGTGCACGCAACACGTGTACATGGCCAGCCTAAACGGCCGGTCGACCGCGCGGTCCCCAACTGAAGCACCCAACTCTCGTTGTTGGCCGGTCGACCGGCGCGGTCGATCGGAAGCTCAATGGTCAGAAAAAGACCGTTGGCTGGCCGACCGGGCGGTCGGCCAGAAGGCATTTTTGCCCTTTCCTGCTGCCAACGGGCAAAATTTTTGGAGGCTTATAAATAGCCCTCTCTTGGACTGTTTTCCATAAGTTTTAGAGAGCAAAAATTCTATCTTTACAAGTGCTTTAGCAGCAAGTTTTTAAAGAGTTTTAGGCTATAAAGATTTATCTTTATTTTGTTTTCAAGGGTTGGAAAAATCAAGGAAAAAAAGAGTCTTTGGGAAAATTGTTTTGATTTCATATCTATTTCATTCTAGTATTTTTCTCAAGTATTTTTCTTTGTGATTATTTTCCAAACACCTTATTTTCTCACACTTGAGCTATCATATCTATCCTATCTATATGATCTTATTTTTGTGAAAAAATTGGTTTGTGGTCTTTGAGATCACCAAGGTTGTTGTGGTCTATTAAGATCACCAAGTGTTTGTAATCTCTTTGCTTTGGGGTGTCATCCCTCTTGTGTAGAGGTGATTGAGGTTGAGCTTTGAGTTTGTTGTTATCTCTCTTGTGTAGAGCTGATTGTGGTGGAGTTTTGGCTTAGTGCCTATCCCTCTAGTGTGAGGTTATTGTTGTTTGACTTGGTGTCATATCCCTCTTGTGTGAGGTGATTGTTGTTGTGCTTAGCCTCTTGTGTAGAGGTTGTTTTGTTAGAGAGAGGAGTTGGTATTCCTAATTGTATTTGCCAAATCCTCAGTGGAGGTTTACTGTGTAGGAGGTCCTGTGTGGACGTATAGTGAAAATCCTTCTGTGTGAAGGCGGGGGGACGTAGAGCAGTGGTGCGAATCACGAAACATATATCGGTGTTTGTGATTGATCCACTATCTCTAAACTCTCTCTCTTATATCTTGCATTGCATCATATTGAACATATCATATATATGCTTGGTTGGTTGTATGCCTCACTAGTGTTGAACCAAGAGAGATTCATATAGCACCTCAACTCTTATTTAGAGGAATTTAGAGGAGATAGTTCAAAGCCCGTCACTGAGAATTCGGCTGCACTCTTTGGTACAATAGTAGTTGCAATTAGTTTTAATTCCGCATCATTTATATTAGATTAGCCATACGCCTATTCATCCCCCTCCAGGTATATTTTCAGTTACTATGCATGTATACTCTGCATTTCATATATTCGCTGTAGGCACACTATTCATGTACACTTATGACACTATAACATGATTATTTCTATTTCCCACAGGTACCATCATGCTACTATAACTATTAGTCTAAATAATAAATATGAAACTGATGCATGTTATTTAAATAAATTAATTTCATTATTTATAACTAAATTTGTACCTTATCACTTATATTGATAATAATAACATGTTAACGGTCATAAATTTTTTAATGATAATATAATAAAATAATGTTAGTTAATATTTTTTCGATTGACATAGATATTGTTTTGAACATGTAATACCGTTGTAATGTGCTTGTTAGTATAATATTATCTAGATATGTATTATATGTTATCATGATTGTAAACACTAGTATAGTATACTATTATTACTTTCTTCATTTTACCACTCACTAGGTCGCTTTCTGACGACCCTTAGGTTGCTTCCTCTAGTGGAAGCGTAGAGATTTCGTAGTACCTGGTGCTTCACGATTCTAGTTGAAGATGTATAATCTTTATTATTCGTATGTATTTTTATTATTTTGTCTTATTCACTTAATAATTTCTTGTCTCCATATCTTCATGATTGCTGATCCTTTTATAGGTATTTTATAATTATTTATGCTGAAATTATTGTGTATACTATATTTATTTTCCTGTACTGAGACTTAGCGCGTATACATGGGGGTATTTTCTGGCGTATATGTGTCGCCGACTTTCATCGCATCCTTTCTATAGAGTATTTCGGGAAGCGGGGCGTGACAATGATGGAGTGGCCTGACACTAGGCATGTGCTACATGAGTGTGACCTAGCGCAAAATGTGTAAACTGATAACAACGGTCAGAAAACTTTGATAACGAATAATTTTTTTGTGATTTGGTCTTAATATAATACTAATTCTAATACTAATTTTAAATATATAAGTATTTTATTGGCTTATTTTCTAAAAGCCTATAAACTTTCAGAGTTTTCCCCAAAAAAAAACCCTAAACTTCAATAATCCCAAAATACTCCTCTAAACTATATGTTCCCACACTTCCCTGTAATGCCGTTAACAGGCAAGCGAAATGACCCATTTAGCCCTGGCCCTCAAACAGTTTAAACAAATTCTTCAAAAAAAATTACAATATACCCTTAATTTTTTTCGAGTTTACTAAAATCTACCCTTGCCCCCCGCTCCTCTTCCTCCTTCAATCTCCTCCCCACCCATTTTTTCTCTTTGGGCTTTCAGTTCATCTCAGGGCATAGCCGCCTCGTCTCTTGACATGAAATTGAATGGGACAGTCCTTATTGTTAGACCTACGCCTCAAAACATTGCTAACCCTGGTGTAGGGAATGATCGCCAGCTTGCCCATGGTCTCCTTCCACCCTTCCACCCTCGACACACAATGTCGACGGCGGAGAACTCTAACATCAGTGGATTTTGCACCGGCAACGTCAGAATCTCGTCCCAACTCACCATTTCCTGCCAAAAAAAAATCAAGAACACAAAATTAGCTGAATTCTAGGACTGGGATCGAAGAAAATGGAGGGCAAGTCAGAGAGATCACTTGATTATTGAGAGCAAAAGTCAGATTTTAAGATGAACTTGTAACACCCCGCTCCCGAAATATGTACTTAGTTGCCTATTCTGATTTTCGATCGTAGTTTCTATTACTTCTAGTATTTGTTTGTATTATGAATTATTTATATGAACGTTTGCTTTGGATCCGGATTCGTGGACTCGGAGTCAGCCCTAGTCTGAACCGGGGATCCGATCTTAGCGTATTACTCGATTTGGTTTTTTTCGTATTCAGAATTGACCGATTTTAGTTCAAATATCATTTTCCAATATTCTAGATTTTTATAATTTTCTGAAATTTTCTGAATTAAATTGAAAATCTTCAACGGTGTCGACCAGTACCGCTGACCGATTCTGGGATTTTAATTTATAAACGGAGTTGAATTTCTAAAAATGGATTTTCACTTTATTTTTTAAAATCACATTTTCTATCTAAATGTTTTTCTGAGAATTTTCTGAATTTATCAAAATTCTACCGGATTGGCGTCGGCCAGTATCGTTGGTTGATTCCAGGAATTTTAGTTTACAATTGGAATTGAATTTCTAGATTCCACTTTAACATTGCTTCTTATAATCATATTTTCGTATTTGATGCATTTTCTGAGATTTTTCAGAATTTATCAAAATCCGGCCGAACGGTGCGGACCAGTATCTGAAAATCACCTAGAGGGGGGTGAATAGGTGATATAGCTAATCTATGAACTAAATGCGGAATTCAAAAACTCAATTGCAAATCACACTCAAGTGTGATCAATAAATGATGCACACACAACCAAGCCAAGCAAATATGAATGCACAATATGAATAGTTGCAAGGCACAAAGTAAAGAGAGAGAGATAGAGAGAGTCAATGGATCAATCGCAAACAAATAGATGTGTTACGAGGTTCGAGCACCCTGCTCTACATCCCCGCCTTCGACACACGAAGGATTTCTAATCCACTAGCTAGTCCACAAAGAACTCTCACAAGGAGTACCCAACTCCTCTCTACAATCACAACCTCCTCTTGAGGTAAACTCCAAACCAACAATCTATCACCTCACAACTTGAGGGATTAGCACAAAACAAATAAGTATCACCTCACAACTTGAGGGATACAACCCAAGGCACAAAGCCAAGCAAAGATTGGGTTACAACTTGGTGGTCTAAACAACAACTACAAACAATTTCTTCTCCCACACAAATATCCATAGAATGATAGTAGATGTAGCTCAAGTGTGGAGAAAACAAATGGAATGGAAATCAAAATCACAAAGAAAATCCTTGGGAAAAACTGAAACCAAGATATAGAAGTTGAATCAAAACTCTTTTTCCCAAAACCCTTTTCTTTGATTTCCAAACCCTAGAAAAAATACCAAATAGATTGTTCAATTTAAGTCCAAAAAACTTCTTTGATTGAGTGAAAACACCAGAGAGTAAGGAAAAATTCGCACAAAAAATCTTAGAGAAAAACTCTTCCAATGGGGTATTATAGCCCCCAGAAAAATATAGCCATTGGCACCAGAAACTGCCAGAAATGCACTACAGGTCGACGGCGGGGGGTCGACCGTCCAACGGTCAAATTCTGCCCATGCCAGCTACCGGTCGACCGCCCGGTCGACCGAAACAAACAGAGACTAGCCTGCATGCAGTCGGTCGCCCATTGCGGTCGACCGGACCATGTGGCAGCCAGCGTGCACGTATCAGTGCACGTTGGTCGACCCTAACGTCGACCGGCTACTTGGTGCGGCCGACCGTTCGGGTCGACCGACCTAGCCTGGCAGAGGTGTTCTGGTCAGCAAAAACATGTAATTTTTAATCCCAAAAATTCCATTAAATCTCTAAAAATCCACAAAATAGTTTATCATTTTTTACTGAAATACAAACTTGTGCTAAAAAGTTTAACACAAATCTCAAACATTTTGAACTCTTTGTGTGTTTATAGAAATTTTGCCAAAAACCAAAAACTGTATTTTCTAAAACTGGATCTTTGAATAGAAAATATTTTGTCTAAAACTCATCCAAATACAAAAAAATGATATTAAACAAACATTTAGGCGTGATGCATATGGATAGAAATCCAATATACATGAAACATATATATATCCATGTTTGACTTTAATTCCAAAATATGTTTGTTAAAAATACCAAAACATAAAACACATGAATATGTAAGTCAAAACTAAGTTTGTCTAGAAAGTAAGCATGCATGTATATAGAACAAGTCTAATATACATTAAACCATGTAAAACTATTTTGATCTATCTATTCATGAAACCAAGATCGGTTAAACTAAAAACGGAAAAAACCGAAAACCAATATTCAAAACATGAAGCGTGTGTTTGTGAACTTGAGCATATCATACTATTCTAATCTTTACAATTTGGATCTAAACACAAAACTAAACTATGATACCAATGTCTTTGTAGAGGCGCAATCTCCAAGCCGACTCGATCCAAAACTCTTTGATCCACGAGCAAGTGCTATATATGATCTTTGACGCTCGGGCTCTTGAATCAACATGTGAAAGCTCCAAATCATCTTGTTGAAGCTAATCACCACTAATAACTTGATTAATGATCTGAAACTAAAATCACAAGATTATTAGTACACATAACTACATGAGTTAATCATCGTCAAAACTAGAATGGAAGGCCTTGGGCCAACAATCTCCCCTTTTTGTTGATGACAAAACTCATGGAGTTATATATGCATGGATTAAAGTTAAGCTTCAAGGAAGCTCCCCTTAACTCATACATAGGGATAAACAACAAATATGTGCAATGAATACTAAACATGAAACATGTATAGATATGCATAAAACAATAAATGGCTCTAGATACCAATGAAAGATACCAATGAAATTTTCAAAAACAAATAAACATGCTCTAGATACCAATTAACAAAAAACAAATAAACATGTTCTAGATACCAATTAAACTAAATATATGCAAAACAAAACTAATGATCTAATGATCTCTTTTACAAGCTCTAGATACCAATTAAACTAAATATATGCAAAATAAAACTAATGATCTAATGACTCTTTTACAAGCTCTGATACCAAAACTAAACAAACTAAACATGTTCTTTAAATAATGTTTTTGATACCAATTTTGAACTTAATAAAAACATTAAAAACATAAAACATGCATATAAACTCAAATTCTTCTCCCCCTTTTGTTAATCATGAACAAAGGGGTAAAAACAAAACTAATAAAAGCATATTCTTTTTATATTCAAAACAAGAATTCAATCAAGGGATGCTCTCCCCTTTTTTGTCTAAACTCAAATATGATACCAATTAAAAGAAAATGTGTCAAGGAAGTGCATATGATACCAATTAAAAGTGAAACTATACCAATTGAAAAATAAAAATCTTGATACCAATTGATAAATAAACAAATATCATATCAATTGTAAATAAACAATTTTGATACCAATAGAAATTAAACATTACAAATTTGAATTTCTAAACATAAATCTTAATCAATTGAAATTATTATTCTCTATCATAAAGTAAGGGAGTGGAATACAAAATACCAATTGAAAGATGAAATACAAGATTTTCTCCTCTTTATGAATTACCAAATAAAAACATGCAAAGCTTGTATATGGATACCAATGAAAACTAGTCAATTGAAACAAGATAGTCATTTTAAAATAAGCTTTACTATGATCAAAATTGTGCTCTGGATATATGAATATAATAAGCACAAATAAAAACATATATATGTAAGAAAGTTAGATACCAATGAAATTGATATTTTTTTTGAAGTGTAAGCATACATAAAAAAAAAAATATGAGTATACAAAAATGTCAATATTGATATCAATTGAAAGAATTCAATGATACCAATTGAAAACAACAATAAGATCAAATGTATATCTCATTATTACCTATCTCCCAATCATGTTCAAGTTTAAAAGATTTTCACTATAAGGCATACATGAGCATGATCTCCAATCCAACCATCCTTAGAAGGTAGGGGTTTTCAAAAAGGATTTGGAAAATATAGTAGGTTTGAAAACATCTACCATAAGAAGAATACGAACTAGTTAAATGGGAAAACTTTTAAACTAGTACGAAATCCTTAAAGTAAGGAATAAAACGAAATCATTTTTCATGAAACACATGTAAATCACATGATCACAAGCACTCAAAGTCCATAAAGCCCATATCATAGTCTCATGAAAATAAATCATGAGTAAACTAATAAAGTGAGTGAGCAAGTGTAATGTGACACATATCAACATGAAAATATTCAATTAAGCTCATATGAAATTTCTTGAAAACATGAAAAACTAGATTTTCATTACCAATTGAAATT
This sequence comes from Agave tequilana, assembly GCA_038442645.1. NCBI lineage: Eukaryota > Viridiplantae > Streptophyta > Magnoliopsida > Asparagales > Asparagaceae > Agave > Agave tequilana. The sequence continues at coordinate 75,669 of JAVJIF010034580.1, forward strand.
TACCTAAAAACATGAAAATCATCAAAACGATTTAAACTTCAAGGCATATGTATGTCATGTACAAACTAAAGTATACATACATATCTAAAAATGATGAGTCCACAAAAGTATATGCATGAAGGCAGTGGCTCAAGGGATGTACATGTATAATCAATAGTTTGGACAAGATAGACATATACATGAAGTTAAAACACATGATCATAGAAACATAATCAAAATGAGGAATACAAGTTAGAATGCATGAATCATCAAAACTAGACTATACTAGCACATCTAATAGGTACAAATAGGCATTCAAGCACAAACATAAAAAGATTTACTTGTGGCCCATTCTATTGTACAAGTATAAATCCTAGTCTTAATGAAAACTAACATCAAAACGTATATCCAAAACGTGAAGCATAAAACGACACGTAAATCAACATGATAGACATAAAAATGATCATGAAGAAAATCCACATGCTATTAGAATCATGAAAACATAATAGCTAAACAAATGGTTGAGAACACAACAAATGGGTCCATATAAACATGGGTGATCTCATAAGCTATACATGCATGTCAATGGTCTAATACATGGCATATAACATCTTAATCAAAACAAAAATCATAAAACATTCATATGATCATTATGAAGATGCATGTGTATAGATCTAGGGCATACATATTAGTTTAAAAACAAAGTGAGAACACGAAGATAGGCCATGGGTGCTCAATTAACTAAACATGTATATCACTAAACTAAATCACATGGCATAAGAATAATGAATAATAAAACATGACATGCTATAATAGATGAACATGAAGGCATGTAAATGTAAACGGGAGTTAGAGATTGATACCATAACGATGAAGGCACCTCTCTAGTTCTCCAAACCAATGGTGGTCCTCCCCCATCAAAACTCCCCTTGAAAGTGATGCATCCAAATATGTTTCTTTTAAGCACGGAACGCATCCACTCCAAGGCACCAATACCCTCACGTGATGCGAGAGCTCCCACCTACATCAAAAGTCAAAGAGGTAGTTTTTGGTAACCATTTCCTTTTGGGTCCACGGGGGTTAGTATCTTTTCTAACCCAAACAAGATTAGTTGCTAAATTTCATGATAAACATGATCATAACAAAATCTAGCAAGTGGGCCTTTTCGACCACAATGTGTACATGTGTACACAAGAGCATACATGTTATGGTTGTGTCCATGATGAGCATGTGTATGCCGTGATGGGTGTACATATAAGGATGGAACTTGTTTCTTGCGAACCAAGGTTTCCAAGCGTGTATGATTCAAAGTACATTGGCTCAAAGTGGAGCCCAAACATTCAACACTTTTCTTCAAAACATTATATCTTTTCAATACTTGAAGATAAAGTGGAGCATGCAATAGGTGTGCTAGAAGAAGAAGCTACACTAGCATGGCAAACATGAATATCAATATCATTTTGCAAAGATTTATTTTTATTCAAAACCAAATCCAATTCTTTTGTAATAGAATCAATTTTATTTTCAAGACAAGGTTATCTTTTAAAACAAAATCCAATTTTGAAGATAAAACCTTGTTTTTTACAACATCATCACAATCATTTTTGCTTTTAAAACATCAATTTCATTAAGGGTAAGGTCTAGTTGAGATCTTAGTGAGTCATGTTCATAGTAATCTCTTCCTCTCTTACAAAACCAATTCAAAATTAGAACACAAATCCTTTAATTCATTTTTCAAAACAAGATTATCTCTTTCAAAAGTTTGTGTTTTTCTAAGAAATTTTAAAGCTTTGTGACAAGTTCCATATTTAAAGTTTGAGCTTCTAAACAACCATCGCAATAGGAATTAGAGCAATCATCTAATTGAGAATCCGATTGTACCTCAAGGGAGTCTTTCCTTGGACCATGAGGCAATGCTCGTCGGACTTGTCTCTCCTAGATCTCTTTATCTTGTTAATGATCCCTGGAAGCTCGGGAGATGTCAGATGCTCCAAACTGCAAAAGCCGAATCATAGTGATCAAAAATATGTAATAAATTTTCATTGAGAGATGCTCTAAGTGCCCTAAGTGCTAAATGCATTTGCCTTTTTATGCTTGTTACTATTAGGGAAGGATTCTAAAGTGGAGGTGATAAACAAGATGACCTAGTGATTTAAATGCCTACTCATATTGACCTTCCAAGTATCAAGTCTAAAAATGGTTAAACATAGGAGGGCTATCCATGAGTGCAAACTAAATCAGTGCAAATGAAAATGCAAATGAAGATTAGCTAACCAAGATCTCACTCCTAAGTGGTTAAACCTAAATATCAGGAGCGTAGGCTCTGATACCAATTGAAAATCACCTAAAGGGGGGTGAATAGGTGATATAGCTAATCTATGAACTAAATACAGAATTCAAAAACTCAATTGCAAATCACACTCAAGTGTGATCAACAAATGATGCACACACAAACAAGCCAAGCAAATATGAATGCACAATATGAATAGTTGCAAGGCACAAAGTAAAGAGAGAGATAGAGAGAGTCAATGGATCAATCGCAAAAAAATAGATGTGTTACGAGGTTCGAGCACCCAGCTCTACATCCCCGCCTTCGACACACGAAGGATTCTAATCCACTAGCTAGTCCATAAAGAACTCTCACAAGGAGTACCCAACCCTCTTTACAATCACAACCTCCTCCTTGAGGCAAACTCCAAACCACAACTATCTGTTGGCCCAAAAGGTTACACTCTCCATTTGTTTAGAGTTTTGATGATAACAAAACAAAAGAGCTATTGGTACTAATTAGGGTTTAAGATAAGTTCAGGTTAGTACCATATTTGGAGGCCATGCTAGCATTGCAAGAACTTCTAGGTTCATGAAGCAAAGAAGGCGTTTGCGCATCAAAGAAGGAGCGTAGAAGAGAAGGCTCTAGTAAGGCATTGCATGGCTCAAAGACTTCAAGATTACTCAAGATATATCATTAGATTTGTTTCTAGTTGTGTTTTTGTTAAAAAATAGTGAATAGGTTTGAAGCTCTATCACACACATTTGCGCACATTTATTTCCAAAAATATTTCCCATAAATATGTAAAAATATTCTAAATAAAGCCTTTCGTTTATAAGCTCAATTTGGGTATTAAACTTGTTTCAAATCAAGGACTATGTTGTTAGATTTCAAAACCCCTTCAAAAATCTATTTTGATTTGGCTTTTGACCTGAGCGGTCGACGTCGGGTCGGCTGACCCTGTGTCAGGTCAAGCCGATCGGACGACCAGTCGAACGGAGTTCTGACAGCAGTGCGTATCAGTGGCACATTTCACGGTCGACCGCAACGGGCGACCGGAACCTGCTGAATGCAAGACTTCTGCTCTCTGTATTTGGGTCGACCGGGCGGCGACCGTTAGCCTGCAACGGCTATTATTTTGAACTTGCGGTCGACCGGCCGGTCGACCGAGATAGTAGTTTGAACAGTAACGTGTTGGCCCAAAGGCCTTCCACCTAGTTTTGATGATGATTAACTCATGTAGTTATGTGTACTAATAATCTTGTGATTTAGTTTCAGATCATTAATCAAGTTATTAGTGGTGCTTAGCTTCAATAAGATGATTTGGAAGCTTTCACATGTTGATTCAGAGCCCGAGCGTCAAAGATATATATAGCAATTGCTCGTGGATCAAGGAGTTTTGGATCGAGTCGGTTGGAGATTGCGCTCACAAGAAGACATCGGTACCATAGTTTAGTTTTATGTTTAGATCCAAATTGTAAAGATTAGAATAGTATGATATGCTTAAGTTCACAACACACACGTTTCGTTTTGAATATTATTTTCGGTTTCTGTTTAGGTTAACTGATCTTGGTTGCATGAATAGATAGATTCAAAACAAGTTTATATGTTTAATGCATGTTAGATTTGTTCTACATACATGCATGCTTAATTTCCTAGACAAACTTAGCTTTGACTTCTTATCATGTGTTTATGTTTTGATATTTTTGACAAAAATATTTTAGAATTAATGACAAAAACATGGATATATATATGTTTCATGTATATAGGATTATATCCATATGCATCAGCTTCAAAGTGTTTAAATATCATGTTTGTATTGGAAGAGTTTGGACAAACGTATTTCTATTCAAAATCAAGTTTTAGAAAATACAGTTTTGGTTTGGTAAAAAATGATAAGACACAAAAATAGTTCATATTGATTGATATTTGACCTAAACTTTTTTACACATGTTTATATATCAAGCAAAAGATAAAACTATTTTGGTGATTTTAGAAAGATTAAAAGAATTTTAAACATGTTTCTATCCCTTCTAGGCTTCACCAGTCGACTAGTCTTCTGACCAAGTCGACTTGGCTGAAGTCCGTCGACCGGGTCGGTCGACCGGAGGGCACAGATTTGTGCACGTTTGGCAGACATGGGACGGTCGACCGTCCGGGTCGACCGGGTCTGAGAGCAGAGCTCTCTGTTTATTGGGCGACCGGGGGCGGTCGACCGGTAGCTGGCAACGGGCAAAATTTGACCGTTGGATGGCGATCGGTGTAACGCCCGATCCCGGCGGGTACGGAGACGTTGCTGCAACGTATATACGCAGGTCAGAAATACCCTCACGTATATACGCTAAGCATCAGTACAGGCAAGCATCAGAGTACGGAAGCAAATGGTGCATTATACATTCCAACACATGAGTACAATACAAAGTGATCACCAGAGGGACAAAATATTACAATAATATTACATCACCAACATGGCGCAAATGCGAGAATAAAAAGGATATACATGTATGAACAGTACAAAAGGCACTCACGAGTTTATAAAAGGAAAACTCGGGAGGCACACAGGGGGCCTGGAAGGATAGAGCTTCAGATGGTCTGCTGGAGATCCATGCTACCGCTGCGCCACTCTGATCAACAACTGGGGGAATCCACACGCTCCAAGCTCCTGACCTGGACATGAGAATCCAGGGGAGTCAGATAGAACTCCCCAGGCGAGTGGTGATACAAAAGCAGATGGCGCACTAAGATAAGTACAAGTGTATCGATAAAACTGAATCATAATCATGCATGAAACCGTGTCGTGAGCATAAGCATGTATAATCAGGTAGATATATAACAAGTGATATCAAGCAGGAACTACTCATGGAATGATAAGATAGGAGCAGTAGACTGATGGAATGGAACATGGGTAATAAAACAGGATATGAGTAGCTAATATGATAATAATCATAAAAACGAAAATCCGATGTAAAATCGATGAAAGCAAACTCGGCAAAGCATACAACGGATCCATGGCTGGCATCTTTTATTATTATTATTATTACTTCTTACCCTGATGTCTAGATATGTGAACTAGCGTCCCAGCACA